>PJEN01014562.1:0-45000 GCA_004024605.1 Pteronura brasiliensis | reverse complement strand
ATGCTAGAAATGAAGTACCAGAAACAAACAATCCTAAAATCTTGTATGTTACCAGAAAAGACCCTGAATAGCCAAAAGACAGCTGAAAAAGAAAACCAAAGCTGGTGGCATCACAATTCCAGACTTCAAGCTATGTTACAAAGCTCTAATCATCAAAACAGTATTGTACTGGCACAAAAAAAGACACACAGATCAGTGGGACAGAATAGAGAACCCAGAAATGGATCCTCAACTCTATGGTCAACTAATCTTCGACAAAGCAGGAAAGAATGTCTACTGGAAAAAAGACAGTCTCTTCAACAAATGGGGTTGGGAAAATTAGACAACCACATGGAGAAGAATGAAACTGGACCTTTTCTTACACCATACATAAAATCGATGAAAGATCTGAATGTGAGACAGGAATCCATCAAAATCCTACAGGAGAACACAGGCAGCAACCTCTTCGACCTTGGCCGCAGCAACATCTTGCTAGACATGTCTCCAAGGTAAGGGAAACAAAAGGAAAAATGAACTATTGGGACTTCATCAAGATAAAAACTTCTGCACAGCAAAGGAAACAATCAACAAAAGTAAAAGGCAGTCTAAGGAAAGGGAGAAGATATTTGCAAATGTCTTATAAGATAACGGGCTAGTATCCAAGATATATAAAGAACTTATCTAATTCAGCACCCAAAAGCCAAAAAAATCCAGTCAAGAAATGGGCAGAAGACATGAAAAGACATTCCTCCAAAGAAGACATACAAATGGCCAACAGACACATGAAAAAATATATAGCCTGCTTCATTCCCACCAATAGTGTATGAGGGTCCTAATTTCCCCACATTTTTACCAACACTTAATATTATCACCTGTCTTTTTGTTATAGCCATCCTAGTGGGTATCTAACTGAATTCTTATCAGTTTATATGACTTAGGGAGTTGATGGTATCATTGGTTTATACGACTTAGCAAGGTGAAGAGGGGGAGTGCATTTACGAAGAAGGAACAGCATAAAGTGCCTAAAGTGGTGACTTATTTAGGTTTGGTTGGGATCCTAGATGTATGGGGGAGGAGGTGTGACAGACAAGGTAAAGGAGTTAGAAAGGGATTCTGCTAAGGACTTTGGAATTTATTTTGAGGGGAACAGAAGCCAATAAAGGATTTTAACCAAGTGAGTGCCATGATCAACCTTGTCTTTTTAGGGTTACCCTGGGAGCAATATAGTGATTGATATGTAAGGACTGCAATGGAAAATAGAGATATCAAACATAAAGGTCTTGCAGCAGACTGGGTGAGAAATAATGGAAAACTGTAATATGGAAAAGGCAATGGGACGCCTGGGTAGCTCAGTTGCTTAAGCATCTGCCTTGGATCCAGGTCATGATCCCAGGGTCCTGGGATTGAGCCTCCAGTCAGGCTCCCTACTCAGCAGGAAGTCCACTTCTCCCTCTTCCTCTGATCCTCCTCCACACTCCTGTGCTCTCTCTCTCTCCCTCTCTTCTCTCAAATAAATAAATAAAATCTTTTTTTTTTTTAAAGGCACTAGTGAGGGGTGCCTGGGTGGCTCGGTGTGTTAAAGCCTCTGCCTTCAGCTCAGGTCATGATCTCAGGGTCCTGGGATTAAGCCCCGCATCAGGCTCTCTGCTCAGCAGGGGGCCTGATTCCCTCTCTTTCTCTCTCCGCCTGCCTCTCTACCTACTTGTGATCTCTGTCTGTCAAATAAATAAATAAATAAATAAATAAAATCTTAAAAAAAAAAAAAAGGCACTGGTGATGTAAAAATGGGGGACATAAACAAGACATAACATGGAGGTAAAATCTACAAGGCTCTGGATGCTTGAATGGGGAATGAGAAAGGGGGACCCAAAATAATTCCCTGGTTTCTGGTCTCGACAACTGTATAAACTTATATAATATTAAAAATAAGAAAGAGTGGTTAATATACATAAAAGAGATCTGTGGAATTCACCTAGATATGGAATACCTTAGGAGAGAAAATAATTTGAGACAGAAGATCATGAATACAGTTATAGGTATATTGAGTTTGTGGCCCTTTGGGAATTCAAACGGAGATACTCAATACATAGTTGGTTACATACATTCAGAGCTCTGGAGACACATCTAGTATGCAAGTAAAGATTTAGAATATGGAAGCGCATAGGTGAGAGCTGCCATTCTGGGAATGATAATACCATTTAAGGTTAGCCAAAAGAAACTGGGAGGATGGCCAACAACAGAATCATTAGAAAGGCGAACTTAAGGGATTGGCAGAGAAAGATGAACTCATAAAAGAGACAAAGAAGGGGCATCTGGGTGGCTGGGCCCAGCTGGGCCTCTCTCCCTCTCTTTGTAGTGCCAGGGCCTCTCTGTAGGGTGTTTCCATTGGGCAGCTGGATTTATGGACTCCAGGAGAGTATTCCACAAGACAGGAGGTGAAAGCTGCCAGTTTCTTAGAGCCTGGGCCTAGGAACCTGTGTAGTGTTACTTTTGCCATATTTTGGGGGTCAAAGCAATTGCAGAGTCTGTCTACATTTAAAAGGAAGGGGCATAAACTTCCACCTTTTGGTAAGAGGGGGTTCAACCAATTTGTAGCCTTCTTTAATCCTCCACAGAAATTGACAGAAAGGGAGAAGAATATACAGGTAATCTCTAAAATTTACAAGGGATTAATAGCTTTAGTAGCTGGACTATACAAGAACCCCTGCAAATCAAGAAAAAGCTGCTCCAATAAAAAAAAATGTGGACAATGACTGTGCATATGAAATTTATAGAAGTGGGAACTAAAAAGCCAACATGCATACAAAAAAAATGCTGAAAATAATCGGTAGTCAGTGAAATGCAAATCAAAGTAACAACAAGCTATCATTTTATGAAAGGCTTTCTCGGTGGTGCATTAGTGATAGTTTGGGCCAGACAATTCTTCGTTGTGGGGCTCTTCTGTGCATTGCGGGATGTTTAGTGGTACCCCTGGCCTTTACCCAGTAGTAGACATACCAGTTGTAACAATCAAAAATGTCTCTAGACATTGCCAATTATCTTCTGAAGGACAAAATTGCTCACTGCTTTGCACACCTATCAGCTTGGCAAAAAATAGAAAGTTGGTTAATGCTAAGTATTGGCAGAGATATGGCAACATGGAAGCCTCAGGCACTGCTGGTGGATGTGTGGGCAGCGCAGCCATTCTTGAGAATAGCCAATTTAAATATACCAGTACCTCATCACCCAGCAATTCAGTCTCTACAAAGAGCCATATAGAAGAATGTTCTCTGCAGCTTTGTTTGACAGTGGGGAGTTGGGAGATGAACTACAAAGTTATGCAGAACACTCCACCTACCAGGAAAGGATAGACATTTTTCTCAGTGCATATGATACATTCTGCAAGGAAAACCATACATTAGACCACAAACAAGTCTTAATAAATTTTATTTTATTTTTTAAAGATTTGTTTATTTGAGAGAGAGAGCATGAGCTGGAGGGGCAGAGGGAAAGGGAAACTCTCAAGCAGACTCCACAATAAGCACATAGTCCAGTGTGGGGCCTGATCTCACAACCCAGAGATGACGACCTAGGCCAAAATCAAGAGTCAGTTGCCTAACGTGGGGCTTAAACTCACAGCCCCAAGATCAAGTCACATGTTCTTCTGACTGAGCCAGCCAGGTGCCCCAGGAAGAAACATTTCTTAATCTATTCTATTGATGAGGGAGCAGGAGGCTGGCTGAAGACAAAGCAAAAGCTGGCACCTTGCACCCCCTCTCCACCCACTCCCCTCGGTAATATGTGTGACATTCCTCAGGCACCCCTGACTGCCATAAACAAGAAACAAATAGTTAACTTGCAGAGATCACAGTCCTGCAACACAGAGTCTCCCTTGGTTTACAAATGTCCTAGAGATCTACAAACAAAGAAGTTACCTTATCAATAGCACAATTTCCAGAGGCAAATAACTCAGTTCCTCAAGCCCTAAATAAAGTTAAATTTCTTCTAAACCCAAATCTCACTAACAAAGACGCTTTAGATAGCAGAAAGGTGAAGGGCTGGCCAAAAGACAACATTGATCAAGCCGCAAGGCCTCGGGTATCCCAGCACCTTGTAGGCCCTCTTTAGCATATGAAAGCTCCATTGAAACCTCCCTTTCCCTCACCTTCCCCCCAACCGCAGGGTACATAACCTGCCATCTCTCACAATCCCAGCAGCTCTTCCTGCCCACGGGTCCTCTCTCCGTGCTTTAATAAACCACCATTTTGCACCAAAGATGTCTCAAGAATTCTTTCTTGGTCATTGGCTCCAGACCTCAGCCCACCGAACCTCACCTAGGTTCTAGAACTTCATCACTATGAGGCCAGTACTGCCCTGATACCAAAGCCAGAGAAAGATATTACAAGAAAGGAAAAATATAGACTAATACTTCCCCTGAATATCGATGCTAAAATCAACAGCATGCTAGCAAACTGAATTTAGCAGCATATTAAGAGGATACATTACAGGGGCGCCTGGGTGGCTCAGTGGGTTAAGTCGCTGCCTTCGGCTCAGGTCATGATCCCAGGGTCCTGGGATCGAGCCCCGCATCGGGCTCTCTGTTCAGCAGGGAGCCTGCTTCCTCCTCTCTCTCTGCCTGCTTGTGATCTCTCTGTCAAATAAATAAATAAAATCTTAAAAAAAAAAAAAAAAGAGGATACATTACAACCAGATGAGATTTATTGCTGGAATTCAAAGCTGATTCAACATTAAAAAAAATCAATGTAATATACCATATTAACAGAACAAAGGGGGAAAAATGATAATCTCAAATGATGCAGAACAAACATTTGACAGAATTCAGTATCTTCTCATGACAAAAACACTCAACTAGAAATAGAAGGAAATTACCTCATGAAAATAAAGACCATGTATGAAAAACTCACAGCTGACATCATACTAGGTGGTGAAGATTGAAAGCTTTTCCTTAGGGGCGCATGGGTGGCTCAGTTGGTCAAGCGTCTGCCTTAGGCTCAAGTCATGATCCCAGAGTCCTGGGAACCCTGTTGGGTAGGAAGCCGGCTTCTCCTCTCCCACTCCCCTTGCTTGTGTTCCCTCTCTGTCTCACTCTGACAAATAAATAGAGTCTTTTAACAGGAAAAAAAAAGCTTTTCCTTAAATATCAGGATCAAGACAGGAATGTTCACTTTCACCACTTCTATTTAATATATTATTGGCAGTTCTAGCCAGGGAAATTAGGCAAGAAAAAGAAAAGCGTCCAAATTGGAAAGGAAGTAATGAAATTATCTCTGTTTACAGATGACATGTGGAGAACCCTAGCAATTACACAAAAAAACTCTCCAGGGCTAATAAAGAAACACACCAAAGTTGCAGGATTCAAGACCACCACACAAAAATCAGCTACATTTCTCTATGCTAATAAGGAATAATCCCAAAAGGAAATTAAGAAAACAAATCTACAATAGCATCAAAAAATACTGTGGAAAAAACTTAACTAAAGAGGCAAAAGACTTATACACTAAAAATAATAAAACATGCCTGAAAGAACTTAAAGACACAAATAAATGGAAATCCATTACTCGTTCATGGACTAGAAGACTTAATATTGTCATGATATCAGTACTACCTAAAGCAATCTACAGGGGCGCCTGGATGGCTCAGTGGGTTAAGCCTCTGCTTTACGCAGATAATAATACAGATTTAATGATTGGGTATGAGAATTAGAGGAGATAATGCATTAAAAACTGCCTCATTCAATGGTTGACAAGAATTGGCAGTCAAGGGGCACCTGGGTGGCTCAGTGGGTAAACCCTCTGCCTTCAGCTTAGGTCATGATCCCAGGGTCCTGGGATTGAGCCCTGCATCGGGCTCTCTGTTCCGTGGGGAGCCTGCTTCCCCCTCTCTCTGTCTGCCTCTCTGCCTACTTGTGATCTCTCTCTCTGTCAAATAAATAAATAAAATCTTAAAAAAAAATCTAAAGCAATCTACAGATTCACTTCAACCCCTATAAGAATCTCAGTGTTTTCCAGAAATAGAAAAATTCACCCTAAAATTCATATGGAATCTCAAGGGATCCTGAATAGCCAAAATTATCGTGTTTTTTTTTTTTTTTTAAGATTTTATTTATTTATTTGACAGAGAGAGAGATCACAAGTAGGCAGAGAGGCAGGCGGGGATGGGGGGAAGCAGGCTCCCAGCTAAGCAGAGAGTCTGATGCAGGGCTTGATCCAGGACCTGAGCTGAAGGCAGAGGCTTTAACTGACTGAGCCACCTAGGTACCCCATGAATAGCTAAAATAATCTTTAAAAAGAAAAGCAAAGTTGGGAGATTCATATTTCTTAATTTCAAAACTCATTACAAACTACAGTAGTAAAAAAACAGTGGGGTATTGGCATAAAAACAGATATATAGACCAATGGAATAAAACACAAAGGCCAGAAATAAACCATTGTGTATATGGTTAAATGATGTTTAGCAAAGATACCAAGTCCATTCAATAGGAGAAACAAATGATGCTGAGAAAACTGGATATCCAGTTTTCTGAATATGCAAAAAAATGAAGCTGGACCCTTACCTTACACCATATAAAAAGTTAATTCTAAAAGGATCAAAGACTTAATTACAAGGGCAATAATTGTAGAATCTTTGAAGAAAACACATGGGAAAAATTCATAATATTGACTTTGGCAAGGACTGCTTGGATATGACACCAAAAGTTTAGGCAACAATAGATAAAAGAGATAAACCGGCCTTCATCAAAACTGAAAACTTTTGTGCATCAAAGGGCACTATTGAAAGAGTGAAAGTAGAATCCACGGAATGGGAGAAAATATTTACAAATCCTGTATCTGACTAGGAATTATATCCAGAATATACAAGGCACTCCTACAACAAAAGGGCAAATGACCAATTCTAGAAATGGCAAAGTATTTGAATAAATGTTTCTCCAAAGATATACAAATAGCTAAAAAGCACATGAAGATGCTCAAGATCACTAGCCTGTAAGGAGGTGTAAATCTAAACCACAACGGTATCATTCTGCACCCTCTAGGATGGTTACTATAAAAACAAAAAACAAAGTAAGTGTCAGTAAGGATGTGAAGACTTAGAATCCTTGTGCATTGCTGGTGGCAATGTAAAAAAAAAAAAAAAGTGGAAAACAGATGAGCATCTCCAAACTGTTAAACACAGAATGACCATATGATCAGGCAGTTCCACTTCTGGGTATATTCCCAAAAAAACTGAAAGTGGGGACTCAAACAGATACTTGTACATCAATGTTCATAACTGCATTGCTCGCAACAGACAAAAGGTGAAAACAACACAAGGATCCATTAACAGATGAATGGAGCAGCAAAATGCAATAAATACACAATAGAATATTATTCAGTCTTAAAAGGATATATCCTACAATATGGATGAAACTTGAAAACATGCTAACAAAATAAACCAGACATAAAAGGACAAATATTACATGAATCATCTTTTATGTGTTTCCTAGAATAGGCAAATTCATAGAAACATAGAACGGTTATTAGTAGAATAGTGGTTACTAGGAGAAGGAGGAATGAGAAGTCTGTTTAATTGGTACAGAGCTTCAGTTTGGGATAATGACAAAGTTCTAGAAATAGTGCTAATAATTGCACAACTCTGTGAATATACTTAATGCCACTGAATTGTACACTTAAAAATAGTTAAAATGGGGGGGGGGGTACCTGGCTGGCTCAGGTGAGTAAGAGCGTGTGACTCTTGATCTCAGGGTTGTAAGCTCAAGTCCCAAGTTGGGCAACTGACTCTTGATTTTTTTTTTTTTTTAAGATTTTATTTATTTGACAGAGAGCGAGAGATCACAAGTAGGCAGAGAGGCAGAGAGAGAGAGGGGAGGAAGCAGGCTCCCCGCAGAGCAGAGAGCCCGATGCGGGGCTCGATCCCAGGACCCTGAGATCATGACCTGAGCCGAAGGCAGAGGCATTAACCCACTGAGCCACCCAGGCGCCCCAACTGACTCTTGATTTTGGCTCAGGTTGTGACTTCAGGGTTGTGGGATTGAGCCCCACCTCGGGTTCTATGCTCAGTGTGGAGTCTGCTTGTCCCTCCTCTCCCTCAACCCCTCCCAAATAAATAAATAAAATTTTAAAAATGAACAAAGAAATCTTTTTTAAAAAAATCATTAAAATGGTAAGTTTAGGGGCGCCTGGGTGGCTCAGTGGGTTAAGCCTCTGCCTTCAGCTCAGGTCATGATTCCAGGGTCCTGGGATCGAGCCCCACGTTGGGCTCTCTGCTCCGCAGGGAGCCTGCCTCCACCTCTCTCTCTGCCTGCCTCTCTGCCTACTTGTGATCTGTCTGTCAAATAAATTAATTAAAAAATAATAATAAAATAAAATCTTTTAAAAAAATGGTAAGTTTATGCTATGTATGTTTTACTACAATTTAAAAAATATCCTGGACAGACAGGAAATAAAATAGGATATGTAACATATAAACTTAAAATACATGCCAGTAAAATAGTGTTCATATTTCAAGAGCATGTATTAACGAATTACTACAATTAGTAAGAGACAATAACTCAAATTCTTTTTTTAAAGAGATTTATTTATTTACCTGAGAGAGAGCATGCATGCACACATGAGTGGGCAGAGCAGAGGGAGAGAGCATCTAGGGGGGCCTCACTGCTGACGACGGAGCCTGATGTGGGGCTCAGTCTCAGGACTCTGAGATCATGACCTGAGCTGAAATCAAGAGTTAGATGCTTAACTGACTGAGCCACTCAGGTGTCCCGATCACTCAAACTCTGCAGTTGATCTAACAATGCAGCACTGTTTCCACCAATACCCTAATGGTATCTTTCTGTGAAACTGGACAAGGTGATCCTAAAATTTATATAAAACGGCAACTGGTTAAAAATAGCTCGGGGCGCCTGGGTGGCTCAGTGGGTTAAAGCCTCTGCCTTCAGCTCAGGTCATGATCCCAGGGTCCTGGGATCTAGCCCCGCCTCGGGCTCTCTGCTCGGCGGGGAGCCTGCTTCCTCCTCTCTCTCCCTGCCTGCCTCTCTGCCTACTTGTGATCTCTGTCTGTCAAAAAAAAAAAAAAAAAAAAAAAAAAAAAAAAAAAAAAAAAAAAAAAAAAAAAAAAAAAAAAAAAAAAAAAAAAAAAAAAAATAGCTCAAGACACTCTTGAAGAAAAACGTGAAAGTATCTCATTTATTAGATATTAAGATTTATAAAATTATCATAATTACAACAGTGAGGTAATTAAGGCATTGTGTTAAGATAGCATATGTAATGACAGACCAATGGAATGTTTTAGAGAGCCTGGAAACAGGCCTAAGTACACAGACAGTTGATTTATAGTAAAAATGGTGTTCAAGAGCAGTGGAGAAAGTAGTGTTTTCAATAATTAATGCTAGGAAAACTGGATAGTCATACAGAAAAGAAAAAAGAAACTCAGTTACTACCTAACATCATACACTACATAAATCATGTATCTGTGTCTGTAACATAAAATAGTGAAAGTTTGCGAGGAAATACATGGGAAACATCTCCCATCTATTATATTGTCATAATAAACAGGAGAGAAAATAAAAAAGGAAAATATTGGTAACTTTAAACCCGTTGGGGCACCTAGATGGCTCAGACGTTAAGCATCTGCCTTCAGCTCAGGTCATGATCCTGGGGGTCCTGGGATGGAGCCCCACACTGGGCTCCCTGCTCAGTAGGAAGCCTGCTTCTCCTTCTTCCACTCCCTCTGTTTGTGCTCCCTCTCTCACTCTCTCTGTCAAATAAATAAATAAAATCTTTAAAAAAATTTTTTTAAACCTGTTAAAATTTAGACTGTTCCTCCCTGTGTTCACTAACCCCAAACTATTCCCAATCCTGTCTCAATTTCTACCAGTTCCCCACTTTGAAAGACCCAACTTAAACCAACAGAGCCCTTACCCCAAATCTCTAAAAATACCCTAGTTCCCCCTCCCCTTTTAAAGATTGTATTTATTCATGACAGAGAGAGATAGTGAGAGAAGGAACACAAGCACAGGGGAGCTGCAGAGGAAGAAGCAGGCTCCCTGATGAGCAGGGAGCCCGATATGGGGCTTGATCCCAGGACTCTGGGATGATGATCTGAGCAGAGGAAAGGCAGACGCTCAACTGACTGAGCGACCCAGGTGCCCCGTATCCCCCCCTTTTCCAAAAAAAGATTTATTCATTGGTTGGGGGGGCAAGCACAAGCCAGGGGAAGGGCATAGGAAGAAGCAGACTCCCCACGGAGCAGGGAGACTGAGGTGGGGGGGGGCTCAATCCTAGGCCCCTGAGATCATGACCTGAGGCTCCATCCCAGGACCCTGGGATCATGACCTGAGCTGAAGGCAGACGCTTAACCAACTGAGTCAGCCAGGCGCCCCAACATCCCCCTTCTGAATTCTCATCAAGATTGTATTAAGTTGATGTGCTTCCTTGCTACAGGTTTAATAACTCAGTTTTGTTTGATAAACAGGTTTCCTTGATGGTCTTTGTGGGTGAATAAAAAATGACAGCCCTTCCCTTTTTAAGATATATACTGAAATCTTTTTTTTTTTTTTTTTTTAATTTATTTGACAGACAGATCACAAGTAGGCAGAGAGGCAGGCATAGAGAGACAGGAGGAGGAGGCAGGCTCCCTGCTGAGCAGAGAGCCCGACGCAGGACTCGATCCCAGGACCCTGAGATCATGACCTGAGCAGAAGGCAGAGGCTTTAACCACTGAGCCACTCAAGCGCCCCTATACTGAAATCTTTATAGAAGAAAGGGTTTAACATCTGAGATCTGCTCCAAAATTAATTAAAGAAATAGAGAAATTGGGTGCCTGGGTGGCTCAGTGGGTTAGGGCCTCTGCCTTCGGCTCAGGTCATGATCTCAGGGTCCTGGGATCGAGTCCCGCATCGGGCTCTCTGCTCAGCAGGGAGCCTGCTTCCCTTCCTCTCTCTCTGCCTGCCTCTCTGTCTACTTGTGATCTCTCTCTGTCAAATAAATAAATAAAATCTTAAAAGAAAAAAAAAAGAAATAGAGAAATTATGTAGGGATAGTTAAGATCAATCATAAATTGTTGAAGGTGTGTAGTGGTATATGGGAATTCATTATATTACTCTAATTTTATGTTTTAAATCCACTATAATAATTATAAAAACTTATTTTTCTCTTTTTTTTTTGTCCTAGGAGGGCATGTTCATTAAGGTCACAAAAGAGTTACAATATCTGTGACTGCCAGGCTCACACCCAGGAAGCAACTAGCCAATGATAACCGAACTCACACTGGATTTTGGAGTTCCACCTCGGATGGAAGGTAGGGAGGGGCAAAGTAGTAGCAGATTTGAACTAATTCTTTTTAATCTCCTCCTACTACAACCTTGTAATGTAGAACTAAGAGCAGATATTAACTTAAATCTGACATGTAAGTCTTGATTAAAACAAAAAAAGAGGGTAGGGAATATTTTTCTGTGCTTTCTTTATTCAGAGAGTGAAACTGTTATAGTCAGCTAGATTCTTAGTTGTGCTTAGAATGTGCTCCCGCCTACAATTTACTCCGGAAAAATGAAGCTTCTTTTTCTTTCTTAGAACTGTGGACCCTGAAATTGGCAGTTACTACGATTCCACATACATGTGGAGTGATGCCCAGTTTGAGGCTCTGAGTAGCTGGTCATATAAGTTGACTTTTCTGTGCATTTGTACCGAGGAGGATCCAGTTCCGGTTGATGTCCTGGAAACCAGTGAGGCTCTCTCTTAAATCCTGAGGAAGGAGAGAAGAGAAGAGAAGAGAAGGAAAGACAAGTGGAATCAGTCAAGAACAAGGACACTTAGTAACTGGTCTTGCTCTTATTTCTGAGGTAAAATTTCCAAGTCTAGTGAGTCCTGTAAAAATTGAGAAAGAAGAATCAGGGGCACCAGGGGCTCAGTTGGTTAAGAGTCTGCCTTTGGTTCAGGTCATGATCCCTGGGTCCTGGGATCAACTCCTGCATTGGGCTCCCTGCTCTGTGGGGAAGGTTCTTCTCCCTCTCCCCTGCCTGCCGCTCCCCCTGCATGTGCACATGCTCTCTCTGTCAAATAAATAAATAAAATCTTGAAAAAAAGAGAAAAATCATTTACTTATTCACTCATTCAGTTTACTTCTATTTGAGCTCCTTCCATGTTCCAGGCACTGAGCTATGTCATGAGAATATAAAGATTGAAAAGAACAGTCCACCTACTATGAGTTGAAAGTGGCATTTTGTTGTTATAGCTCGTATCATATGTTGTTTCAAAGTAGTGTCCAAACTGGAAAGAAAAAGTAATCAGTTAAAAATATAGGAGTCTACACTTAATGTTGGGAAATACAGGACACAATGACATGAATTTTAACAGACTCTGTCATATTTTGAATTAACTAGAGGTCTATATGTTGTTAGTCTACAGTCTATTAACTTTCATTTCCTTTGTTTACTTGTTTGTTAGGAGACACTTAAGGGCAAAATGCAGATAAATTACAAGTCTAGGTAGGCAGCCTGAGTCAGAAGACATATATGTAAAAGGGTACTGCTCATACTTTTACTACTTTGCTATTCTACTGGATAGTAAAATAAGACAGCCAGTCTAGCCAAAGACTGCTGTCCACCCCCAACCACCTCACTGAACAGAGAAGCCTGAGAGGTCTCAGCATGGAAGTTATTAGATTCCTACCTCTAAAATGGCCAGTGGCATTTCTTTTGCTAAGGGAAGGAAACAGAAGAGAAAGTTAGATTACCTGGGAAGGCAAGGGTTTGGGCTTCACAATATTCCTTAGGTCATATCTTTCTTGATTCCAGTTTCCCATCAGGGTACAGTTTGAATAGGCATTCTCATTAGTGGTACATCTCCATCCATACTGGAAAAACTTGGATGTATCATTCCAATCTGTCCATACTTCAGCATGGCCATCTGCATTAATGAGGCTGCCATAGTGTGGGTTTGCTAGGAAATAGGCAAGGTGCTGTCTCTGCAAAAAGGTGAGAACAGAAAAGCTAGTTGCAAAAACTAGGAAGAGAAAACGCATTCATCCTTTTCTCACCGTTGGCCAAGTATAACAAAAGCCCATCTTACTAAGGATCTAGGCTTTCTTCCCAATATAATTGTGATTCTGTTTCTTCTCCCCTGGCCCATGAATCCTTTGATCTACTCAATCAAAAGTAGGACATGGGTATGTACAGTAAATGCCACCCCCCAAAAGACAGGAAAACCTTCAGTATCCCCAATACTATATGTAAAACTAGTTGTATGTTCAGGATATTTTGAGATGTAGGAGTTTAAGGACTAAGGATATTGCTATAGTAAAAGAGAATAGGGAATAGTGAAAGTTGGATAAGTAGATAACACAACAAAGGGTCAATAAACGATTTCCTTCTTTCTGGACTGAGCTCAAATGCCACTTCTTACATGGTATCTTCCAAGTTAACTTCTCTTTCCTTTGTCTCACACAGCATGGAATCTTTATACCTTTAGCTTTCTATCATATGTTAGAATTCTTCAAGTACGTATTGAATCTCCTATGTTGAACTGTACATCCCTTGAGGATAGGCCCTGGTCTTATTATCATACCCTCTCCTTCTGCCAGCTCTCCCAATCAATGGTGCTTTGCACATATCAGGTGACCAATGTCTGATTTCAATCTTTTGTAAGGAATCAAAAGCCTAGCCATTTTTATTTTTGGGCCAAAAATGACTGTGCTCCCTTGGCTAGAGGGCAAGACAATACCTTCACTGGAGAAGAGCATTTTGATGCTGAGTGGCTTGTGTTGTTTGAAGAATTTGTAGGAAAGTGACAGAAAGTATTATTCAGCTGTTCCATTTTCTTTAAAGGAAGAGGTATCACCAAACTTGGCCTTCCTGTTCTCCAAGCAAATGAGGACTGTAGATCACACCGATCACCATGGCCGGGAGGCCATGATTTGGAAGTCACCACCCACCTAGCCACCTTTCCACAGGTAGGGACAAAGTCAATACTGTAGCCCTCATACCATGTACCTTTGTGAAGAGAGATATGTGCACTGATGTCAACAAATAGCATGATGACTAAAGAGTAATTCCTGCAAAGTCTGACAAGCCTAGTACTCACACTGCAGACCAAGGTGACACTTTGCTTGGGGCTGTAAAGACAGACATCACCATCCACTCAGTTGCCCAAGCCCAAAACATGAGGCTCATCTTTAACTCTGAATTCTCTTTCAATGCCTTATGTCTATCCAAACTCTAGGTCTTATTGATTTTTGAATTAGACCGCTACCCTCCAACCCCACTGCCAATTTCCAGTTTAGATCACTACCAGCTTTTGTCAACATTCTTGGTGTAGTTGCCTCTCTGATCTCTGTGCCATCAGCCTTGGTCTTCTCCAATCCTTTTTCTATAGGAAAGAAGAATAGTGTGAAAATGAAAATCTAATTGTGTTATCTTCCTATTTAAAAGCTGGCCACTGTTACAATAAGACTCAGGCTGTTAAAATGGCTTACAATGTTCTATATGACCTGGCTCCTGCTTAAGTCTTCCTTCTCCTCTGTTACCCACTCTCCCTCCAACTACATTTCAGCCAAACTCAACTCTTCTGTTTCTCCATCAAGCATTTGCAAATACTGTTCCTCCTGCCTCTTCACTTATCTTTACCCAGGTCAGGTGTACACTCCCTTTCCCCCTTAGACTTTTTTTTTTTTTTTTAAGATTTTATTTATTTGAGAGAGAGAGAGAGAGAACAAGCAGGTGGAGCAGCAGGCAGAGGGAAGGGAGAAGCAGATGCTTCCCTGAGCACGGAGCCTGATGCAGAGTTCATCCCAGGACGGTGGGATCATGACCTGAGCAGAAGGCAGACTCTTAAGTGACTGAGTCCCCCAGAATTCAGGTTCACTTCATTTAGGGAATCTTTCCACTTCCTCCCAGATGTTGGTGAGGTTCTAAATCCTTCTGTGCCCTACAGCACCCTGAATGACTCCTCATAGCACCGCATCCCGTTGTGCCAGAATTGCCTCTTTTGCTGTGCAATCTCCATCACACTTTAAGTTCAGGCCACATCTTATTCATCCATGTACTTTGCCGCCCTCACAGTGGCCTCACACACAACGGGCACTCAATACTTCCTGAATGAATAAAAGGTAGGAGATAGAAGCACCTGGAGAAATCCCGAGCAGCAAGGACAATGGACAGTAGCCATTTCAGACGAGAGGAGGCTACCCTCTGTGACAGCAACAAGCAGGACACAGCCCAACCTCTCGACTTCAGCCCCGCCCTGTTCCTTTCACTCAGAACTCGCCTCTCCCGGGGTCTGTCCCTGTGCGGTAGTGACTGCTTGTGACCTCATACAGGTGTGACGAAATCGCTCGCGGCAGTCGTCGGGCAAAAAGGCGCTTATTTTAACACTTCTGAAAGTGTGTAGGAGTGAGGGGACAGAGTGACCGATGTCTCGCGTTCGCTCTCATGCCGATTTCCCCCTCTGAAGCCGCGGCACCACTTTCTCAAGACAACTGGACGATGTCGGTGCATCATCAATCAGCGACGCAGGAAGAAGAAGCCCGCACTGTCCCCCACGGAGGAAGTGACGTAAGAAACTGGCGCCTTCGAGAACGCGAGCGACGAGCTGGTTGAGGCCATGGCCCCTCGGCGCCTCCTGTTGGTTGGGGAGGGTAATTTCTCCTTCGCTGCCGCTCTGAGCGAGACCCTGGATGCGAGCACCCGTGTAATCGCCACCTGCCTCCAGCGCTGGGCGGACGTGGCCGGGAATCCGGTGGCCCGGGAGAATCTGCGGCGCCTGCGCGAGCGAGGTAGCGAAGCCAACCCCTCCGCGCAGCAGGCCCCCGCCCCGCCCCGCTGCTGGCGCGGCCCGAACTGGAAAGGGAGGGGAAGTGTAGGTTGCTTTTGAGCGTCCGGTTCGCTGAAAATCGGCTGTGGGCTTGGACCGGGGTTGTCTGGCACGGTCCAAGTTAGGGAGGGATTCAGGTCTTGAGACACCCATCTGTCTATATTTCGTGCCAGGTAGTGAGGTGCGTTTTGGTGTGGACTGCACCCAGCTGGCAGATGCCTTCAAACCGCAGCATAGGGAGTTTGATCGAATTTATTTTAATTTTCCGCACTGTGGACGAAAAGCTGGAGTAGCTAAGAACCGGGAACTGCTTGCCAAGTTTTTCCAGAGGTGAGGAAATGAGACCACTCACAAGTAAAAATGTTTAAGATGGACATTACATAGTTACTGCACTCACACATTTTAGTCTGGGAAATAAGGCGTACGTGTTTAAGTTACTGTGATAGGTTGAGAGAGACTATGAAGCTCCAGAGGAACCCACAATCTAGTTGGGAAGGCAGACATGGAACCCTAAATGTTAAATAAAAGTACAAATCGTGGGGGCGCCTGGGTGGCTCAGTGGGTTAAGCCGCTGCCTTCAGCTCAGGGTCCTGGGATCGAGTCCCATATCGGGCTCTCTGCTCAGCAGGGAGCCTGCTTCCCTCTCTCTCTCTCTGCCTGCCTCTCCGTCTACTTGTGATCTCTCTCTGTCAAATAAATAAATAAAATCTTAAAAAAAAAATACAAATAGTGTGTAAGCTTTGGGGCGTGTCAAAGAAGGATCACTCACCTATTTGGGATAATGCAGAATAATGGTAACCAGAATAATCTCATGGCTAAAAGCATGGATTCAAAATCCCCACCCACCACTTATAATTGTGTGATTTGGGCTAAGCTTATTTGGTCCTTACTTGCTTTTGCTTCTTTATCCATAAACTGAGGATATTTACAGTAACTACCTCAAATTAATGTGAACTTAAAAGAGTGCTTTAGGGACACCTGGGTCGCCCACTTGTTGGGCATCTGCCTTCTGCTCAGGTCATGGTCCCAGGATCCAGCTCCACATAGGGCTCCCTGCTCAGTGAAGACCGTGCTTCTGCCTCTCCCACTCCCCTTGCTTGTGTTCCCTCTCTCGCTGTGTCTCTCTCTGTCAAATAAAGAAATAAAATCTTAAAAAACCGAAACAAACAAACCCAGTGCTTTCCACTATTATACCAAAACACGTGGTACTCTTGGAGGTCTCTAGAGGCCATAGTTGTCAAGAAACTTTTCACACAGCCAAGGTTTTAAGTTAGTATTTGAAATACAGAATTTTAATAGGAAGGGAGTGAAAAGATCAGCTTTCTAGGGGCACCTGGGTGGCTCAGTGGGTTAGGGCCTCTGCCTTCGGCTCAGGTCATGCTCCCAGGGTCCTGGGATCGAGCCCGCCTTTGGCTCCCTGCTCAGCGCGGAGCCTGCTTCTCCCTTTCTCTCTGCCTGCCTCTCTGCCTACTTGTGATCGCTGTCTGTCAAATAAATAAATAAAATCTTAAAAAAAAAAAAAAAAGATCAGCTTTCTAAACTGGGAAGAACAGCCCAGTCAGTGAATCATGTATAGGAACTTGGCAGACACTGACCTTTCTATGACATTAGATGAACAATGCAGTTACAAAGCCAGATAATACCCTGGTCAGCCACTAGTATCAGTTATGAGTTGGACATAGAATTTACATTCTTGCTTCTTCCTCTGCATGTTTGAAATCTATAGACCTTTGTAAATAGATACGATTGGATTTTAATTATGTCACAGCCAAAGAAGGTATATACAATTTTCTTCTTATGGTAACTTCAACTTATTTCTGATAAACGGCTGATGTGCTCCTCTCCCTGTTAGCTGTAAGGGTGTTCTTGCAAATGAAGGAGAAGTCCATGTGGCGCTGTGCAGAGGACAAGGTGGGACTCCTGCTGATAAGCCCAGGAGAGAATGGCACAACAGCTGGCAAGTGGTTGCCATGGCAGCTCTGGGGGGATTCATTTTAAGTGACGTGCATCCCTTCGGCTGTGAGGCTGTGCCAGGGTACAAGTGCACTGGATATAGGTGAGTAATAACAGACATTTAAGCCTTTTTCAACTCTTCTACTAATAATGAAAAAAATCTTAGGCCAACTTTCCCCTACCACTTTCCTGCTTTGGTCTCTAAAAATACTTGCTTTTAAAAATAATGACAATAAATTAATTAATTAAGAAAATGACAGACTCCATACTTGGTGACTCTTTTGCCAGGAGTCAAGATAAGCCCTTTCATGTAGAAGGCGCTTTGAACCATATCTTCACCCGGAGCTTACCCTTTGAAGGTTCACAACCCAGAATCTTCAGGATCAAACTGGGTGACCGGTGGTTTTCCTTTCCAGAACCAGAAGCACTTGTAGGAAAGTTGAACAGGTAACCAGCTGTTTTACCAGAAATTACTTCTATCTCTAGCTGTATCCTGATTGGCTTGATGCCAACCGTGTATTGAATGGATGCTATATAAATTGTTAATGATGTTGGTGCTATGAATACTTGTCAGTCTGGCCTTACACAAGCCTTTTTAGAATTAAAATTTGTCTGGTATATCATACAAATGGTGGCTGTCAGAGTTCTGAAACACATGATATCTGTTTCTGGTAGGTAATTTTTAAAATTTGCTTTTAGGGGGCACCTGAGTGGCTCAGTGGGTTAAGCCTCTGCCTTCAGCTCAGGTCATGATCTCAGAGTCCTGGGATCGAGCCCCATATCGGGCTCTCTGCTCAGCAGGGAGCCTGCTTCCTCCTCTCTCTCTGTCTGCCTCTCTGCCTACTTGTGATCTCTGTCTGTCAAATAAAAAAAAAAAAAAAATTTGCTTTTAGGATCATTTTAAGGAAAATTATTTTCTATATTCTTTGTGCTTTTAATTCTAGATCCATTATAATCATTTATTATTTGAAGTTAAAAAGTTATTTTTGTGTGTGTTTAAACAGAGATTTCCTAGCAGCGCCTTCATGTCATCCTATCAAAACCATTAATGAGAAACTCATTGCTGAATTGGGCAAAGCTTTCCCTCTGAAGAGGCTGAAGTGTTCCTTCCCTTTGCTGCCAGAGGGAAGCCCTAGTGTTCTCACTTCCTGGAACTGTGACAGTTTGTCAGCTGCCTTTTGGATTAGTCTCTGTGAAGATAACTCAAATTCTGAGTCCCTGACTAGTGGGACAACACAAGACATGGAGGACTTCCTAGAGTTATTTTCAGAATTTAGCTTTCTCAAGGATTCTGGAAGAGACAGCAAGCAAGAAGCTCATGAAGAAATCTGTGGCCGAACCAAGGTCTGCCTTAGACCTTCTCTCCTAGTTCATGTTCAGGCTGTCATCCAAGCACCAGACTTCCTCCCAGGTTCCCTGCACGTCCTCAGCGGACCTGTCTTTCGGAAGTGCCACATCTTGCCTTTCACAATGCCGGCATTCCATGAGACTTTATTTATCCTTGGGTTTAATAAAAATCTGAAGGATAGTTATCTTCAGTCACTACTGGATCACCTGAAGGGCACTCTCGATAGCCTTCTGAACCAGACATTGTTGGAGGGCTCTAAGCTGAGCAGTTCAGTGGAATTTGTCTTTCAACCAAATGGAAACGATTATGTTATTAATGTGAAGTCTCATAATTTTGGCTCAGATTGTACCAAGGATCTGATTATTGGGTCTGTTGCTACATCTGCTACAAGCATTGTACACAAGGACCAGTGTTTTATGTTTGTGTCTGTGAACTTGGACCTACTAGCCATGCTTGTCTGGGGTATCTCTGACTGGAGGATGTTGTGGACCTTTGACCACCGTTTCCTGAAGCATTTTGTTCCTGGGAAAATAGAACCCTTTAAAAGCTATTCCCTGTATCCCCCATGCTATGTGCATGATATTAGTTTTTGGTTAGATGAGAAGAAAGAATTTGATGAACTAGAGTTTCACACAGTGGCCCGAGCAGTGTCCCAGGACACTGTCATATCCATACAATTCCTTAGTAGTTTCCAGCATCCAGAGACTCAACAGGTCAGTCTCTGCTATAGACTGACTTACCAGACATGTGACAAGGCCCTCACCCAGCAGCAGGTGGCATCAATGCAGTCCCAGTTTAGGAAGGAGATTCAGCAAAGACTACATGTAACACCTCGGTAGTTCAGTAAATTTACCTTGTGGGTATGGGTGCAGGTGCAGATGAAGAAGACCAATTTGGGGGTGACTGGGTGGCTCAGTCGGTTAAGCCTCTGCCTTCGGCTCAGGTCATCGTCTCAGGGTCCTGGGATGGAGCCCCCGCATTGGGCTCCCTGCTCAGCAGGGAGTCTGCTTCTCTATCCCTCTGCCCATCCCCCCTGCTTGTGTGCACTTTCTCTCTCTCTCTCTCTCTCAAATAAAATCTTAAAAAGAAAAGAAAAGACCAATTTGTAACTTGTAGTTCTTTCTGGACTGTGTTTTTTGGTGAAATCTTTACCTTGTGATTCTAGCCAATGTTGACTGACGCTAAAGAAACTTGGGGGTCTATCACTTAAACTCATAGACTATAATGTGATTGGTGACCTTTGATGTTGTACTGTATTTTCCTGAGTCATGACTAGGAAAACTAAAAAAAACAGTATCTTGTACTTTAGATGCTTTACTTGTGAAGATGCAATAGAAATTCAGTGTCATATTTATATTTTTTCCCTACTGCCAATTCCTCTTCTTTAACCCAATATGTATTATCTCACTAAGTCAACTTAGGAGATTGGTTTTTGGAGTCAGATCAATATTTATTAGCTTGGGTAAGTTGAAAGTGCTCGGTAATTGGTATTGGTATCATCATGATAACATTTATTCCATGGGTGACTACTGTTGAAGTCATGGAACTAATTACTGTCAGATTTATAGTTCACACTGGGTTTGTCTGACTCTAAAGTCCATGTTCCTTCTTCCATTGTTACTTCTTCACAGTCTTCACTAGTAACCTCTCCGCTGTGATTAAACTTTGGTCTCCTAGATGCTGGAGCCTTCTGTTGTAAGCATCTCTCAGAGACACTGGGAGATTGGCTCAGCCCAGGACTCCACAGAATGGAGTCCTCTAATGTTAATTAATGTATGTTCCTGTTAATGAATAGTTAGGCTCTGCAGATTGGAATTATATTGTAAACTCTTGGGAGGAAGTAACTGTCTTATTTGTTCTTGTATTTGGAGAAGAGCATGTAGAGGCAAGAATGGAAGCGAAAATACAAACTTGGAGGTAATTACGGTAATGCCAGTGAGCGGTAATGGTGACCTGGACCAGGATGGTAAGATGTTGTTGGGCTGGGTAATATTTAAAAGGTTTTGTTGATGGAATATATGTGTATGGATGAAGGGTGTGGGATTAAAGAAACAGGAATCAAGCAGGACTGACTTTGTGTTTTTTGACCTGGAAGAACAGAAGTATTATTAATGAGGATGGGAAAATTGGCATAACATTTTGGGGAGTGGGGTAAAGAATCAAGGGACCTCTTATGGACACATTTATTGCTTGTCTTTCTACCCAGACTATAAGCTAATTGCGGGGAGGCAATGTGATTTATATCTTACTTGTTTTAATTTTTATTAGAGAGTACACACACACACACACACACTGGGCAGGCATTGGGGGTGTTGCAGAGGCAGAGGGAGAGAGAGAATCTTAAGTAGGCTCCACGCCCAGGGCTGAGCCCAATGTGGAGCTCCATCTCACGAACCTGAGCCAAAAACATCTATCAGACATTGGCCTGCAGAGCCACCCAGGCATCCCTGATGTATAGCTTTCTTCTATCCCAGTGGTGCCTAGTACATGGACAAGGTAGCGTTTGAGCTAGATCTTAAAATAAGGACAGTGATAGGATGGGCGGATTGTCAGGCAAGGAGGACATCCATTCCAGGCAGAGGTATAGATAAAGGAGCATTGGGGCACTTTTCAGGCTAGTTAGTTGGAATGTAAATGTGTATAGGAAAGTGGTGGAGATAAGATTAGAAAAGTAGGTTAGGGTTGGATTTAGTGGATGAAAGACAATGCTAGAATACAGATTTTGTACTTCATTTGGCAGGCAATGGGAGAACTGGTGATTTTTGATTAAGGAGGCAATACAGAGTAGTGCTTTTTTAAACATTTTTTAAAAAAAGATTTTATTTAGGGGCGCCTGGGTGGCTCAGTGGGTTAAAGCCTCTGTCTTCTGCTCGGGTCGTGATCTCAGGGTCCTGGGATTGAGCCCCGCATCGGGCTCTCTGCTCAGCAGGGAGCCTGCTTCCTCCTCTCTCTCTGCCTGCCTCTCTGCCAACTTGTGATCTCTGTCTGTCAAATAAATAAATAAAATCTTAAAAAAAAAAGATTTTATTTATTTATTTGTCAGAGCGAGAGAGAGTGCAAGCGCACAAGCAGGCAGAGTGGCAGGCAGAGGTGGAGAGAGAAGCAGGTTCCCTGCTGAGCAAGGAGCCCGATGTGGGACTCGATGCCCAGACTGGGATCATGACCTGAGCCGAAGGCATCGGCTTAACCAACTGAGCTACCCAGGCATCCCCAGAGTAGTGCTTTTGAAAATTAATTGGACAGTGTTGCATAGGATGAATTTGAGATGAGGGACCTCTGTAAGGATGCTATTGTAGTACTCCTAAGTAGAGGCAGGGAGGGGCCTGCATGAGAGTGCAATGAGAAGGGGAATGAAAAATGGATGTCTGTAGGAGATAGGGCTAGGTTGGGATGTCTGAACTTGGTACCTAATAATTGCCTATAGGAATTGAGCAATTTTCAATATTTATGAATTTTTAAAAAAGATTTTATTTATTATTTGACAGAGAGAGACACAGCCAGATAGGGAGCACAAGCAGGGGGAGTGGAGAGGGAGAAGCAGGCTTCCTGCTGAGGAGAGAGCCCCATGCGGGGATCGATCCCAGGACTCTGGGTTCATGACCTGAGCCGAAGGCCGAGGCTTAACGACTGACTCTACTGGGGCACCTGCTACCCAGGTGCCCCAGTATTTGTGAATTTTTAGCATGAAATAAGAATCTGGGATCCTATCAAGTTCATCACTCCCTCTAACATTCTAAGTGTATAGCAGTGTATATTAAGGTGATGGTCATTTAAGTTTGAATACCTTCTAAAAGAACTTCATTTTTACTCCCATTTTTACATGTTTTATGTATATGTTGTTCTGTTTTACATCTTTTCATTTTGTGGTTCCCTTTAATCTTTTAGATATAATTGATTTTACTATTTTGTCTCTTAACCTCCATCCTAGCTTTATAAGTGATTACTATCTTTATGTTAGCTTTTACTCATGAAAGTTTTTCCTTCTGTAGCTGTCTTCTTCTTACTGCCATCCCCCTTTACAGAAGTCCTTTTAACATTTCTTGTAAGGCCCGTTTCAGCACTCCCTGTACAAACGTTTCAGCCACTGCTACAGAAGCTCCATAGGATGGGACAGAACTCTGCCACTGGGGGAGTGGGCAGAGAATCAGGAACAGATGAATAACCCCTGGGAGTCAGAGGTGTGCTAGCACCTGTATGACATCGGGTGTTTCCTCCTGATCTTGTGGGAAAACATGGGCTTCCTAATAAGACAGACCTGAGTTGAACAGGGCTCCACCATTTCCTGGCTATGCAACCTTGGGCCTCAGTTTATTTATTGATAAGAACAAGGTGGTTGTATTGCATTTAAAAAGGATAAAGTGTGTAAAATGCTTATCGAACTGCTAGCAATAGCAGTGCCAGGTGTATGGTTGATTTGTTGCACAGGATTTCTTCAGGCTTTCATTTTTCTTATTCTATATTCTGCGGTTACAGCTTTGTCTCTTTGAAGCAGTTAATTAGCTACAGGCTGTCTCTATCCCGCTCCCCAAAAGACAGAGGGCAAGGTGTAGTGACCTTTCAAGAACCTCCCCTTTCCTCTGCAGCTGTGCTGTTATCTTTAACTGGATAAATACCTCTGCCCACGAGGTCGAGGTGGTTAGCCACTTTCCATTTGTGCTGAAGAGTGGAGGAAGAGAGTGGGACGGAGGGCGGAATGCCCAGAATTACAAATGTGTGGAAGGGATAACTGGTGGTGAAGGTCAAATCTCAGGTCTTATTTCTTCTCTACCTCGGGATTTGCCCCAATTGGCCCAATAACGCTATAATTTAGTCTTGTCTGCGCATGTCAAGGTCTTTTGTCCCTCGGCGGACACCGTTGCCAGCCAAAGCTATGTCTCCGCGCTCGCCGCTTTCGTAGGGTGCCGAGTTGTACCTCTTCTCCACGCGTGCCATGGCGAGCCGAGGGGCTCGTCAGCGCCTGAAGGGGAGCGGGAGCAGCGGCGGGGACACGGTCTCGGCCGCGGACAAGCTGCGGGAGCTGCTGTGCAGCCGTGAGGCGAGCGGCGCGGAGCCGCGGACAGAGTAGGTGTGCGGGCGCGGCGGGGGCGTGGCGGCCGGGCGGCGCGGGGCTGGCCCCGAGGGTCTCCCCCGGCGGCGCGGGTCCAGCCTGGTTCCCCCGGGTACCTGTGCTCTTCCTGGACGGGTCACGTCCGGTCTTCGCCCCGCCCTGGGTCCCCCATCCTGCGTCCCGTGTTTCTCGGGAAGAAAGCCTGGAGGGAGGCTCCGAGGCTGCTGGCCCAGGCCCAGAGGGGGCTGGTGTCGTGCGGTTTGAGTTGGCTGAGGCTCAGCGGAATACGCTGGCAAGAGCAAAGAGCAGACCTTTCCCGGCAGTCTGCCTCAGTTTCCTTCATTGCCTGCAAAGTCGTAACCCCTTATTCTTCAGTGTGGGCCCCACAGCCTCCAGCACCTGCAACCGTTTCTCTCCCCAAGCCCAGGCACTGCGGGTTTAGGACCGCATTAAAGGACCCGTCAACATATGGAAATGGAGGGGGTTATGCACTTTGTACAGATTTAGGCCTCTGTGCCTTTGAACAAGTGGGGGAATGAATAAAGATGTGGAAAGTAATGACCTTGTTAAGAGAATAAAGAAAAAGGGGAGAGCTCTGTGGCCTTCAAGGAATGTCATCGCGGCAATGAGTTAAAGTGTATGAATGAGCTTACGCATTAAGAGCAGGAAGTGGAAAGGAAGATTAATTCAGGTCTTCGTCCCTTCGGTGTTCTTAGAACAACTAACTTTTGAGGTGAATTACCTAAGTGTGCTTTGATGTCCTTGGCATTCTTGCTGTTTCTGCCCTGAACCGCCTTCTAGTTAGTAGGTCTTCCTGACATATCCTCCCTTTGCTTCTGAGCAGGTTATCTGGGAACAAAGCAGGACAAGTTTGGGCACCTGAAGGATCTACTGCTTTCAAGTGTCTGCTCTCAGCAAGGTTATGTGCTGCTCTCCTGAGCAACATCTCTGACTGTGATGAAACCTTCAACTACTGGGAACCAGTAGGTGATTTCTTTAGTTTTCATTCTTTTTTATCCCTCTTGATTTCTCTGCTTGGGACCTTGTTGCCAGTCAGGATACAAATAATATACAACTGTGGCTGATGGTAAAACAACTTTATTTGCACTTTTGTATTCTAAGCTGATGATTTACCTGCCTTGAAGGCCATGGGAAAATGGGGCTTTTTACAAAAAAAGATGTGATCTGTAACTTTTGTAAATTCATTTTAAATCAAAATAATACTTTGAGATAATTTTTAAAGTTACCAACTACTACAAAACTTAAAGGGAAAACCGTAGCTCTCTGTTCTGCTTCTCATAGCCAAATCCTAGTCCCTAGAGGTGACTACTTTCTTTTTATTTTTTTTAACTTTATTTTTTCAGTGTTCCAAGATTCGTTATTTATGCATCACACTGAGTGCTTCATGCAATCCGTGCCCTCCTTAATACCCACCACCAGGCTCACCCAACCCCCCACCCTCTCCCCTCCAAAACCCTCAGTTTGTTTCTCAGAGTCCACAGTCTCTCATGGTTTGGAGGTGACTACTTTCTTTCAACTTTTTTGGTTCTTTTTTTCTGATTGCTAAAATAAAATGTTATTAAATGGTACGCTTGTACTGCTATTTTGTGATTTATACATATATATGTATATATATGTGTATAAATATATGTATATGCTTGCTGACTTCCTATTACAGAGAATTCAGAGGTGAAATATTCTGATCCCATTTCACATTAAAAAATGCTTAACATAGGTAGTTTAAGGAAAATGCTAAGGTTTAGAGTTTCTTTGGGCTAATGATTATTTTATTTACTTGAGAGGGAGAATGAGTGGTGGGGGAGGAGAGAGAAAAAAAGGGAGAGAGAAAGAGAGAGAGAGAGAAGCAGACTCCCTGCTAAGCAGGAAGCCTGATTTGGGCTCCTGATCCCAGGACCAGGAGGTTTATGATCTGCACCAGAGGTAGATGTTTAACTGACTGAGCCACCCAGGTATCCCTTGGCTAATGAGTATTTCAAAAAAAAATAGAGGGTAAAATTCAAACTTTTGACATCGACCAAACAATAATCTTGGAGAAATTATAATGTCCTAATATTAGTCAGTATTGGATCATTTTGATTCTTACCTATTTAAAAAAAAAATTTTTTTTTTTAAATTTATTTTGACAGAGAGCGAGATCACAAGTAGGCAGAGAGGCAGGCAGAGAGAGAGAGAGAGAGTTTGAGGAAGCAGGCTCTCTGCTGAGCAGAGAGCCCGATGTGGGGCTCGATCCCAGGACCCTGAGATCATGATCTGAGCCGAAGGCAGAGGCTTAACCCACTGAGCCACCCAGGCGCCCTGATTCTTATCTATTAATTGAAAATCTTGTTGAGAATTTCAGCATTTCTGTGTACCTTTGTCTCAGTAATATTTTTGCTTGGAAACTTCACCTGTATTCGCTTAGCAAGGATTTTTGGCCAATTTAACCCTGAATCTGTTTGTTTTCAGACACACTACCTCATCTATGGGAAGGGGTTTCAGACTTGGGAATATTCCCCAGTTTATGCGATTCGCTCCTATGCTTACCTGTTGCTTCATGCCTGGCCAGCTGCATTTCATGCAAGAATTCTTCAGACTAATAAGGTAAGGGCAGGCAACCTGGAAGCAATCAGAGGTGGTTAAGAGAGAAGTCTCTGGAACAGTTTTCAGAAAAGGACAAAATAGATTTGTAGGTAGGAGAGGACTTTTTGAAGAGTAATCATTTGTTCATTTAACAAACATTAATGGGGCAACTTCGTAAAAATTTTATGTCAGGATACTTAACATATGGTGTTACATTAGTTTCAGGTGTACAACACAGGGATTCAACAATGCTATATATTACTATGTGCTCATCAAGATAAGTGTATTTTTAATTCCCATCACTTATTTCATCCATTCCTGCATCCCCGTCCCTTTGGTAACCATCAGTTTGTTTTCTGTAGTTGAATCTGTTTTGTTTTGTCTTTTTTCTTCATTTTTTGTTTATTTGTTTCTTAAATTCCATATATTCTGAATATGAGTAAAATCATACGGTATTTGCATGTTGCAAATGGCAAGATTTCATTCTTTTTTATGGCCAAATAATATTCCATTGAATGTATATACCACCTCTGTATTCATCTATCGACGGACCTTGGGCTGCTTCCATAATTGGGCTATTGTAAACAATGCTGCAGTAAACACAGAGGTGCATATATCCTTTTAGTTTAGTGTTCTTGTTTTCTTTGGATAAATACCCAGTAGTGCAATTACTGGATCCTGTGGTAGTTCTATTTTTAATTTTTTGAGGAAACTTCCAGGTTTTTCAGTGGCTGCACCAACTTGCATCAACCAGTGCACCTGAGTTCCTTTTATTCCACATCCGGACCAACACTTGTTTCTTGTGATTTTGACCATTCTGACAGAGGTGAGGTGACACCTCATTGTGGTTTTCATTTGTGTTTTCCTGATGAGTGATGTTGAGCATCTTTTCATGTGTGTGCTGGCCCGATGTATGACCTCTTTGGGGAAATGTCTATTCATGTCTTCTGTCCATTTGTTTTTAAAGATTTATTTTAGAGAGCACACACAGGGGGAGGGGCAGAGGGAGAGGGGGAGAGAATCCTGAAGCAGACTCCCAGCTGAGCTAGGATCCCAATGCAGGGCTTGATCCTAGGACCCTGAGATCATAACCCGAGCTGAAATCAAGAGTTGGCTGCTTGACCAACTGAGCCACCCTGGTGCCCTGACCTTGCCCATTTTTTAAATTGGATTTTTTTTTCCTTTGTGTTGAATTGTAGAAGTTTTTTATATATTTTGGATATAAACTAATGGACAAAATTTTGTCTGGTAGGCACTTTGAGTGCTTTGGATGTAACAGTGGCCAAATCCCTGCCCTCATGAATTTATAGGTTAGTGGGGAAGATGAATATTGAACAAGTAATTATAAATGCAATGGGTCTTATGGACGAAAAGTACAGTGTGCAATAAGACAGCCTATTAGGAGATCCTAATTTTAACAGAGTGCTGAAGGATAATTAGGAGCTAATGGAGACCTAACCTGATTACCTTTTAGAAATTTGATTGTAGGGGCGCCTGAGTGGCTCAGTGGGTTGGAGCCTCTGCCTTCGGCTCAGGTCATGATCCCAGGGTCCTGGGATCGAGCCCCACATCGGGCTCTCTGCTCAGCGGGGAGCCTGCTTCCCTTTCTCTCTGCCTGCCTCTCTGCCTACTTGTGATCTCTGTCAAATAAATAAAAAATCTTAAAAAAAAAAAAAATTTGACTGTAGTGGGTCTTGGCATGGATATCTATGGGTTTATGCTGTTTGGAATTTACTAACCTTCTTGAATCTTTAGGCTTATGTCTTTTGCCAAATTTGGGAAGATTTTAGCTGTTATTTTTCTGAATACTTTGTCAGCTCTGCCCTGTTTCTCTTCTCTGAGATTCCAACGATATCAATGTTAGATGTTTAATTATAGTCCCACAGATCTCTGAGGCCCTATTTTTAAAATATTTTCTGTGTTGATTGAGCAATTTCTAATCTTCTAGTTCACTGATTATTTCCTCTGTCCCTTCCATTCTGCTCTTGAGTCTATCTGTTGAGCTTTTATCTTGATTGTTGTATTTTTTCAGTTTTAAAATTTCCATTTGGTTTTTCTTTATATATTCTGTTGCTTTACTGGAACTTTGTATTTCGTGTTTCCGGTCTGTTCTTAATTGCTCATTGAAGCATTTTTACAACAGCTTTAAAAGTTCGTCAGATAATTCTAACTTTTGTCTCATCTTGTTAGTATCTGCTGATTAACTATTTTCAACTATTCAGTTTGAGATTCTCCAGGTAATTTTCAATTGAAATGTGGACATTTGTGGGATTATGAGACTCTGGATCTTATTCATGGGCCCAGCATGCTTCCTCTGCATCTTTGGGTCTTTTTGAAGCCTTCTGTTTTGTCTGGCTGCTCTTGATCCCACTCTAGCAGGAGAAAGGAGGGTGTTCTCCACCTTTGTTACTGCCAGGTGGGGGTACAAGTTGAGGTTCCTCACTTGGCCTTCACTCCTATGGGCAGGGAAGGGTACTTCATTACTGCTAGGGTGGGGTGAGGAGGTGAAGTCAAGAATTAGCCAAGTGGTCTCCACTGACAGTCCTGGCTTCCTACTGGACCTTTGATGGCATGGGTGGGAGTTAAGCTCCTTTCCCCCCGCCCCTTTTTCTTTCTGGAGTGCTTTGCTGGAGTAGAGTGGTTATTGTCTGAAGGTTTTCTGTCTTGTTAGGCTACCCCTTTCTTGACCTTTTGGCAAGATTGACCAGGCTTTGGTTGGTGTTTGTGCTCATTTGCATTTCTAGCTGCCAACTTCTTTAGTTCTAAGTCTGGAATATAGAAGGTGAAAGAAAACCCAGGGAACTTAACATTATGTTTTTCCTCTAGTCTCAAAACCCCTAGGCAGTCTGCTGCTTTCTCTCTACCTTGAATTGTCACAGGTTTACTTCACCTATAATGCCCAGAGTTGTTGGTTTTACAGAGCAGGGGGAAAAGGGAAAAGCATGGCTAATCCATCTTCCATGAAGCAGAAGTCCCTGATGAGAGAACTAGAGGGTGAGTAGGAGTCATCTAGGTAAAGGAAGGATGGGGATAAGGGAAGAAAGCCATGAGGCTGGGAAGAGGGCCAGTATGGCCTTGTTGTATAAATAGGCTTGATGCTTGGAAGAGACAGTGAGTGGTGGAGTGGTTTTTGTGATACTGAAAGGTAGGAGGAGGCCAGATTTATATAACACCTGGTAGGTTCTAGTAAGCAGTTAGACTTTTATACCCCCAAGGACTTTCTGAAGCCATCCAGAGGTTTTAGAGGAGAGACACGATTGCATATGCATTTTAGACTGATAAGAAAGATAGTACCTTAGAAAGTGATAGAACTGTCTTTCCCTTCCCTACCTAATAGTTAATTTCTGGTTTTTAGAACTTAGCAGAGGAGAGGTGTACAGGAGAGGTCTTAGTAGAGAAATGACCATATGCAATGCCTAAGCCTTTTGTGTCCTCTTGGGTATCCACTGTCACTTCCAGTTTGACATGTTCAGCAGAATCCTTCATCTCCTATCACTCTTCTCTTACATCAACTACATGAGCAGGAAGCAGAACAGGAATGAAGATTTCCCTTGTTCTTCTGTACAGTCTCCTTCCTGGTAAGTTCTACCAATGCAAGCCAGTAGGAAGCCACTTAACAAGGAAGAATTAGAGTTATCGAGTCCCAGTCCCAGCATCATCATGCCCAGTAGAGAGGGTGGATTGTTGCTATAAGAGTGTCTGGTAATAATTGGCACCCCTAGTGATGGTTTCCAACTTCTTGCCACCCTAAACAGGAATACCTTGGTTTTATCTCCCTATGGATCTGGTTTTCAGTTTCTCTGAATTATATATTCAGTGGGATCTGTGCGTGTGGTTTCTCTGAAGGATATATTCAGTGGGATCCGTGTATGTGTGTGTAGAGAGGGTACTTAATTTCTATTGCCAGGCTCCTCCCAGGGTGGCTATCAAACTTCACACTTCTGCAACAGTGTTCCGTATTTCAGCCACCTCACATCTCCTGAGTACTTGATGTTCTGACTTGCTAATTTTTGGGGTTCTCATGTACGTGAAATGTTTCTCATTTTAATTGCCCTTCCTTGGTTACTTGTGAGGTGCAGCATTTTTATTTGTCATTCATTCGTTCTTTTCTATGATTTACCTGTTCACATTGTTTGGCTGTTTTTCTACTGGTTTTTCTGGGTTTCTCCTCTGATTTGTAGAAGTTCTCAGTAGTAACCCCTTGTAGGTTTTAGATACTAGAAATCTTTTAAGCTGTCACTGGTCTGTTTTGTCTGTGGGCCTTTTGTTGAACAGAAATCTTTAATTTTGTTAAAGTCAAGTCAGTTTTTCACTTAATGGTTGGTGGGTTTTGGGTCTTCCTAAAAGAAATCCGTCTTTACCACAGTTCACAAAGATGTTCTTAAGTATTTTCTTAGCTTTCTGGGTACATTGGTGGCTCAGTCAGTTGGGTGTCTGCCTTTGGATCGGGTCATGATCCTGGAGTTCTGGGATCAAGTCCTGCATTGAGCTCCCTGCTTGGCTGGAAGGCTGCTTCTCCCTCTACCCTTTACCCTGCTTGTGCTCTCTCTTGCTCTTTCTCTCTCTCAAATTATAAAAAATATTTTATTTTTTTTAAATTTTATTCATTTATTTGACAGACAAATCACAAGTAAGCAGAGAGGCAGGCAGAGAGCGGAGAAAGCAGGCTTCCTGCTGAGCAGAGAGCCCAGTGTGGGGCTCGATCCCAGGACCCTGGGATCATGACCTGAGCCGAAAGGCAGAGGCTTTAACCCCACTGAGCCACCCAGGCGGCGCCCCCCCCAAAAAGAAATATTTTTAAAAAGTATTTTCTTAGCTTTATAATTTTACCTGTCACATATAAGGCTTTAATACCTTCGAATATTTTTAAAAAGAATTTTATTGTTAAGTAATCTCTATTTTTAAGATTTTATTTATTTATGACAGATAGAGAGGGAACACAAGCACAGGAGAGCTGGAGAAGGAGAAGCAGGCTTCCTGCTGATTAGGGAGCCCGATATAGGGCTCTATCCCAGGACACTGGGATCATGACCTGAGCTGAAGACCAATGCTCAAGGACTGAGCCTTGAGCACCCCTTGAGTATTATTTTTTATAAATTGTAGAAAGATGCGGCTTTATTTTTTGTGATATAGTGAACTGGATTTTTCAGTACCATCTGCTAAATAATCCATCCTTTCTCTTATTTGTAATACCTTATCTATCACCTTATTCCCACATGTATGGGCCTGTTTATGTCCTCCTTATTCTAGGTCACTGGTCAAATTGTTGGTACCATATTTTTATTATTATGGCTTTGTAGTGTGAGTTAATAATCTGGTTGATAAATTTTCTACTTTGTCCATTTTAAAAGTTGTATTTTAAAAATCGTTTCACATTTGCCCCTCCCCCAAATTCTGTTTTTTTTTTCTTTATTGGAATCCCATTGAATTATATATTAACATGAAAATCAGTATTTTTATAGGTTTGTCATTCCATCCTTAAGATGATGTTTTTATCTAATTAGGTTTTCTATATCCTTTAATAAAATTTGTAAATGTACCCATTTCAGTCTTACCAAGTTTTGGGAAGCTTAATGCCTACATTCTTCATACTTTTTTGTTGCTGTTATAAAAGGAATCTTGTTCTGCTGGGTTTTTTGGTGGTCATTGCTGATAGGAATACAACTGATTTTTGTATTTTAATCTTAATTTAAATCTCGCTAAATTTCCTTATTAGTGTCACTGGCGTATCAGGTGTATATCTTGGATTCTCTTCCATCTGTGTAGATACAGTTTAGTTTCTTCCATTCCTTATCCCTTCTTTTTTCTTGTGTCCTTTTGCACTGACCAACATTTCTAGTTATGTGTTGCATGTTAATTGTTGGGGCATTGTTGTCTGGTCCAAATAGAATTCTTACATTAATTAAGGTAAATTTTTAGCTGTTTTTTTTTTTTAATATTTTATTTATTTATTTGACAGAGAGCTAGAGAGAGAGCACAAGCAAACAGAGTGGCAGGGACAGGGGGAGAGAGAGAAGCAGGCTCTCCGCCGAGCAGGGAGCCCGATGCGGGGCTTGATCCCAGGACCCTAGAATCATGACCTGAGCCGAAGGCAGCTGCTTAACCAACTGAGCCACCCGAGCGCCCCTTTTAGCTGTTCTTTTAAAGATTTTATTTTCAATGGGGTGCCTAGTGGCTCAGTCATTAAGGTCTGCCTTCGGCTCGGGTCATGATCCTGGGGTCCTGGGATCAAGCCCAATGTCGGGCTTCCTGCTCAGCGGGAGGCCTGCTTCTCCCTCTCCCACTCCCCCTGCTTGTGTTCCCTCTCTCGCTGTGTCTCTGTCAAATAAATAAAATCTTTTTTTTTTTTTTTAAGATTTTATTTATTTGACAGAGAGAACACAAGTAGGCAGAGAGAGAGAGGGGAAGGAGGCTCCCTGCTGAGCAGAGAGCCTGATGTGGGGCTCGATCCCAGAACCCTGAGACTATGACCTGAGCTGAAGGTAGAGGCTTAACCCACTGAGCCACCCAGGTGCCCCCAAATAAATAAAATCTTAAAAAAAAAGTTAAAGATTTTATTTTTAAGTAATCTCTACACCCTATATGGGGCTTGAACTTACAACCCCAAGGCCAAGAGACACATGCTCTTCTGACTGAACCAGCCAGGTGTGTCTAATTTTTAACTTTCCAAATGTTTTACACTTAATTAGATGAGGGGTCCTTACATGTGTAGATACTTTGTACTAAAATTATCTGAATTTCCAGCAGCATCTAGAATAGTGCTCAGTATGCTTTCAGTATGTTTTTATTGAAGTAATGAAGGAATCTGGCATTTAATGGATTGGTTTATTGAGGTCTCTTTGGAATATTTTGTTTATGGTGTTGAAAATGTGAAGTATTCTAAGTTACATGCAGTAATCTTAATCATGATATATATTTAACTATTGCTTGCATTCTGAAGTATTCAATGCTCTTAAATATACCCGTGCACTATAGTATGAAAACTATTAAATATAACTCCTGTTATTGTTTAAGTTGATGTTCTTAATTATGAAATTAATCACATTACATGTGTTTGGAAGACAGGAGGAAAGGTATACACCTAAGTCCCGGCAGCCTGATACAGCCACCTTAACCATTTCACTACATTTCTTTTCAGTCATCACCTATGCTTCTGATTTCCAAAGCTATAATTCTGATGTATAAAATAATATATTGTGTATTTTTACCTAGTATTGAATAACTATCTGTCATTATCAATATATTATGGTTGTTTAGGTAATGTTTGTTGAATGTATGAGTTTTATATGAATTTTTCCACTGTTGCTATAATTGTGAATTTTAAGATCTGTGTAATAGACCATGAAATACACATATGCATAATTGATCGGACCATTTCCCCATCATTGGACGTTGTGTAGTTTTTTTAAGCAGTTTTTTCCTAATGTAATACTGCCGCACTTAGCATTTTCATGAGTAGAACTAACCTTCCCTGCTTAGTCCGAGTTACTTCTGCGAGTTGGTCTTGTAGAAGTGGGTGTACTCTTTCTAGGGGTAGGAATACATGTATGGTCCTTGATACATGCTGCTTTTCAAAAGGATTATGCCAGTTCAGTGTTATGAATGACAAATGGAAGTGGTTTCATCTTTAAGAGTTTTGTTTCTGTGACTGTTTTCTTGTCCTGGGTTTCTTTCAGATTCTTGTCTTCTACTTTTTACGATGTCTTCTGGCTTTTGTGAGCTGTATCTGTGAACTTTACTTTTACAAGTGAGTACAAAACTTTGCTTCTAAAAGTGCTATGACGGAAGCCCAATATAGCATAAGATTTTTTTTCTGATCATAAGCAGTGTTTGTGATAGAAAACACTTCCTCCTAGCTCCTAATACTGTATTTGAGGTAGGACTTAAGGGATGCCTGGGTGGCTCAGTTTTTAAGTGTCTGCCTTTGGCTTGGGCCCTGGTCCCAGGGTCCTGGGATCTAGCCCCGTATTGGGCTCCCTGCTCAGCAGGAAGCCTGCTTCTCCTTCTCCGACTCCCCCTGCTTGTGTTCCCTATCTGGCTGTGTCTCTCTGTCAGATAAATAAAAAAAATCTTTAAAAATCTTAAAAATTTTTTTCTTGCTTTATTGACATATAATTGAAATAATACTGTGAATTTAAGATGTACAGCATGATTATTTGATAAATGCATATGTCATGAAGTACCACAGTAAGGTTAGTTAACACATCCATCACTTCCCAGTTTGTGTGTGGTGAGAACATTTTAAGATTTACTCTCTTAGCAACTTTCAAGTACATTAATATTGTTAACTATAGTCACCATGCTGTATACCGGATCCCCCAGAACTTACTCATCTTCTAACTGGAAGTTTGTATGCTTTGACCACCATCTCCTAATCTTCTGTCTCCTCCCTACCCTCTGCTTCCCGAGCCCCTGGCAACCACCATTCTATTCTGTTTCTGCAAGGTTGGCTTTTTTTAGATTCCACATGTAAGATGATACAGGATTTGTCTTTCACTGTCTGACATTTCACTTAGCATAATGCCCTCAAGGTCCATCCATGTGTTGCAAGTGGTAGGATTTCCTTTTTAAATTTATGACTGAATAATATTCTGCTGTACATGTATACCACATTTTCTTTATCCGCTCATTCATAGGTGGACATTTAGGTTGTTTCTGTGTCTTGGCTATTACGAATAGTACTGCAGTAAGCATGGGCCTACAGCTATCCGTTTGAGATAGTGATTTCATGTCCTTAGGATGTGTACCCTGAAGTAGGATTGCTGGATTATATGGTAATTATATTTTTAATTTGTTGAGGAAAGAAGTGGGACTTGGTGTTTTGAAACACTGTTGGAGGGGAAAAACTTTTAATTATCACTTTCCTTCCTGAGGTGTGTTAAGTTTCATATCTTCATGTAAAGTTAATATATGGGTAACTGGTGTTTCATGTGGTAGGATTTAGTAGAGCCTTAGTTTTGGTTGCAAGATACAGAATCATGATTTACCTCTTCCCCTTGAGCTTAGGTGATAGGAAATTATTCCCGTGTGGGACTGACTGCTCTTACTTGCACCCAGTACGTTGTCTTTCACCAAGTACCTATCGGTTGATTGAATATTAGTGGAAGTATTAAGCATTTAAGTGTTGCAGTGATAAAAGCCACTTTTTTTTACATGCAACCTAACATGTTGATAATGCTTTAAAAGGTATTTAGACATAATTATTATTATTAAAAATATCCCCAATAGAAAACAGTTAAAAATGTCAGACACAGAAATTCTTTGGCCTTGACTCTGGGTGGCACAGAGAAGGAAGCAAGCTAGTGCTGTCTTTAAGGATTGTAACCATATATTGGTCTTCACATTAGTTAAGGACTGAGTGAACATCACCTTACATGATCCCCCGAAATCCCAAGTTGAGCGTTTATTTAAATTGTTCTGGGTTGGCAGTGCCCGTAGGTATCTTGCAAAAGCAAAAGGGGAAGCTTCTCCAGAGAAATGGATCTTTAACCCAGGTGTGAAAGAATTACTACAAATAAAGTTCTAGTGAACAAGAAATTATAATAAAAATCTCAAAATAATCACAAAGTACAGAAGTGAACAAGTTGTTGTACATGAGAACCAACAGCAATAATAACAGCTGACCTGGAAGACTTTGTTGATTAGGAATTACTAAAATAACATAAATATATTTGATATTTCTAAATAAAAAAGAAGGAATTTGAAAATATAAGAAACAAGAACCTAGGGACGCCTGGGTAGTTCAGTGGGTTGGGCCGCTGCCTTCGGCTTGTGTGCTTTCTCTCTCTCTTTCTGACAAAAAACAAAAACAAAAACAAAAAAACCCAAGAACCTAAATAATCTGTAGAGTAAAAAGGAAGTTAGAGAATGGAAGGAAATATTTACAAACCATAATCTGAAAAGATTTCAATTCCAAAATATATAAGGAACTCCTACAACTCTATACCAAAAAACCCCATTAATCTGATTAAAAATGGACTAAGAACTTCAATAGACACTTCTTTAAAGATGCTATACACTTAGCCAGCGAGTATTTGAAAAGATATACAGTGTCACTGTACTTCAGGGAAATGCAAATCAAAACCGCAGTGAGCTATAACTTTATACTTGTTAAAATGGCTATTATAAAGCCGCCTGCCCAAACCACAAATCGGTGTTGGCAAGGATGTAGGATTGGAACCTTTACGCCCTGTCGGTGGGAATGCCAAATAGTATAGCCACTGTACAAAATTGTATGGAGGTTCCTCAAAAAACTAAGAATAGAACTACCATATGATCCAGCAATCAACTTCTAGGTATTTATCTAAAAGAATTAAAACAGGATCTTGAAGAGGTATCTGCACTTCCATGTTCTTTGTAACATTTTTCACAATAACCAAGATTATTGTGACCAATACCAACAATTTTAGTGTCCATTGACTGATAAATGGGGGAAAATGGGGTATATGCCTAGGGAATATCCAATCTTGAAAAAGAAGGAAATCCTGCAGTGTGTGACAACATGCACGAACCTTGAGGATGTTGTGCTAAGTGAGCTACTCAGTTACAGATGGACAACCACCACTGATTCCACCTATGGGACTCTGAAATAGTCAGACTCGTGGAAGCAAAGCACTGGTTGGTGATTGTCGGGCTGGGTAGAGGGGGAAATGGGAAGTTGCTACTCAGTGGGTATAAAATTTCAGTTGTGTTAGATGAATAAGTCTGGAGAGCTATTGTACGACATTGTGCAGATAACAGTGCTGTATCGTATGCTTAAAAATCTGTTACGGTAGACCCCCTGATTACCTGTTCTTACCACAATACAATAAAGAAGATAAAAATAAGGAATGAGACTATGAAGATAAGTCAGCAGATCTGAGAAAGAACCACACAGAACTTCTAGGAATGAAAGCAGAATTGATGTTTAACACGCAGTGGTTAATTTGAATGGCTAGACACTAACAAACTAGAAGATTGATCTGAAGAGCTCAGTAGGAATGAAGTACAGAGTGACAGAAAGGAGATAGAAGGGAAATGTAAGGGAAATACAAAGATGTTAAACCTGTATTGACAGATTCAGTCAGATTCTAGGAGATGATAGAGTGGAGAGAGACAGTATTTAGGGAAGTAATACCTAAGAATTTCCACAATTGATGAAAAAAAAAGATGGTAATTCATAGATTCAGGGAGCCTAACATATCCTGAGCTGGAAAAATAAGTAGTGAACCATGTAGAGCACCAAGGGCAAAGATCTTAAAAGCTGACAGAACTAATAGAATAGCTACGAAGGGATGTTAGATTGACAGAAGCCTTCTCAAAAGCCAGAAGATAAAAAAAACTTCACAGCACTCAGAGAAAACGATTGTCATCCTAAAATTGTGTACTCAGCTATGCCATCTTTTAAGACCAGGAGCTTAGTAAGGCTTTTCAGACAAAACAAAAAAACAACCAAACAAACAAGGGAATTTGCCATTAACAGATCCTCCCTAAATGAACTTACGAAGGATATACTTAGGAAGAAGCAAAATTCAGAAAGCAGCTCTGAGATGCGCTGAGGAACCTGAGCTAGCCGACAGTTAACCCAGGGGTATGTCTGCACAAATGTGGAATAAATGAAGTGGTAATCATTCCTAAGAATGTTAACGGGGTTAAAAACCTCCAAGAATGAAGTAGAGAAGACTGTCATTCCTTGGGTTTGAGAAATGTGGACTTAGACAACTTATTAACCCTTTGTGTGTCTCCTCGCCTTTTTGTCTTGTGACTACTATTTATTGAGCGATTCTGTTCCAGACAGTTCTGAGCACTTTTCCATGCATTGTCCTCACAGAAGTGTGACCAAGTAGGCATTCTCCTTATCCTCACTTGGCGGGTGAGGATTCCGACACAGGGATTTTGTCATCAGACCAGGGTACTGCTGCTAGTAAGTGGCGGAGCCCAAATTTGAGCCTGTGCCCATCTGAGGCCTGTTACTTTTCCACTACATCGTGCTGTTTTCCTGTTGATAGTGTACGTGATCTTAGCATGGAAAAGATATCCTATCCTCTTAGAGTTTTTCTTCTGCTTGAAGAGTAAGCATGTTTGGGTTTGTTTTGCACACAGAATTGCTAACAAACCTGCACACAGAATTGCTAACAAACCTGTCCAGGCAGTTTTGTGTTTGACTTTAGATCTTCAGTGTTCTCTGCGATGGGGGCATGTTTTTTCCTTTGATCTGAAGTGTCTGTCCTTAAGATTGACTATGCTGATGGTCTTTGCCTTTCTTCTAGGGCTGTGTGCAAGAAGTTTGGGCTGCATGTAAGTCGAATGATGCTGGCCTTCTTGGTTCTTAGCACTGGCATGTTTTGCTCCTCATCAGGTAAGTAAAAGGGCAGGTGAGGGCATAACAGGTACACTGAACTTTCACAGTTACATTGAAAGGAAGAACTTGTGTCGGCATAGATTATGTTTAGATAGAATATCAGTAATTTGCAGAGCACTGTTTCCTGCATGATCTCCATCAGTCCTTACAGCAGTTTTGTGTTAGGGGAAGACCAATACTTTCTCATTTTTGCAGATGAGGACATGGAAATTGAGAAAGGTGAAATGACTTACTGGGAATCAGAGAACTCCTAAGTAGTAGAGCTTTCTGTTATATTATTGTATTAAAAAATTTTTTTTAAAAGATTTTATTTATTTATTTGACAGACAGAGATCACAAGTAGGCAGAGAGGCAGACAGGGAGAGAGAGGGAGAAGCAGGCTCCCGACTGAGCAGAGAGCCCAATGCGGGGCTCGATCTCAGGACCCTGAGATCATGACCTGAGCTGAAGCCAGATGCTTAACCCACTGAGCCACCCAGGCGCCCCTGTATTTTTTTTTTTTAAACCAGACTGAAAGACATTAGCACCTTCTGCCTTTTCTTGCTGTTAGAGGAAGAAAAAACAATTTTGTTATTTTGCTCTTTTTTATGTCTAAAAACCCTGTTCTTTGTGGTTCTACTTTCTGCCCATTATTTGCAATGTGTTCTATAAAGGTAGGCATCCTCTGGGCCTTTTTTTTCTTTTTTTTAAATAGTATCCTTAAAGAGAATGAGGATACAACCTAAAGAGTGGTGGCTTGCGAGCTGTGCTGCTGTTGCACATTTCTGTTCTCTGAGCCATGGTGGCCTACTGCCAAAAGGTAGCCTGTTTCCACTTCTCTGGAAAAATTAAGCTACTAGATATAATTATCTCAGTTTTAATTTCTGTTTGTGTGTACCAGAATCTAGTATACACACAAAATATACACAAGAATCGTATCCAGCACAAAAGTGTACATTTAACTTCATTGACAGTATCAAAATCTACGTGGTTGTGTAGAGACCTTATGAGAGTCACAGTCCTCAGGGAGACCGTGCTGTCCCTTCCAGGCCAGCAGAGACCTCCAGTTCCTCCAATTCCTCTGCTCCCTTGTCCTCTGCATTGGTGGCTGTAACTGACAAGTTTGCAGAGAGCATCAGTATTATAGAGCATTTATCTGTGAAGCTTTTACCTCCTGTTTTTTGGTTACTTTGCTACTCCTGAAGTGGATTCTTACAAGAGGGAGATATTCAGGAGTGCCTTTAGCTTTGCCATCCCAGCTGAGAACGAGAAGGCCCAGAGAAGTTCAAGGCACCCTTTGATACACAGCCTCTAAAGCCTTTCCTGAGTTTGGGAGATCACATGGCCTGATCGTGGTGCTGGCCTTGTGGCCTTGTGCCACTGTTTCTTCCCCAGTGCTCTAGCGAGGTCATCTTGTGCAGCCTAGAGAGGCAGATCTGCATTTTTGTATAGAGTTGTTAGAAACATGGATCACGGATCGCATGTTACTGTCACAGAGACCCTGAAAGCACTCAGCCTCTGCTGTTTACTACAACAGAGTGATGCTAGATGGAAGTAACTAAGGGACTTCCACGGCCCGAACTATCTATGCCCGTCGATGCAGGATGCAAAGCAGCGTTGCTATCCAATATTTGGCCCTTGAGACGGCTCCCCAGAATTCCTAGGGGGTAAAGGTTAGTGCCAGGACAGTCTCAGAAAACTATCAGAAGATAAACTGCTTCAGAAATAGTCAGCAATGGCTCCAAGTTTCTTGCAGTATATTCCCTGTCTGGAAATATAACCTGGAATTCTCTAAGTTTTGGACTTAGGTTACAGGCCAGGAGAGGAATGGTGTGCTTGGCATTTAACTAGGGGTGTATTGGTACCATAAAAAAACAAGAGTGAGAAAATAAAAATCATTGAACTTCATTTTTTTTTTTTTTAAGGAGTATGACTTCACTGCACAATTCTAATATATTGTTTTTCAAAATATGTTCCTGGTTATTGGTATCGCGTAATGTGGGTAAATTTTTAGTAACACCTAATAAACCTCAAACTCTTATCCCCCTCCCCCCTCTTTGTGTTCCCCGTTTCTTTCCTTTCGCAGCATTCCTTCCTAGCAGCTTCTGTATGTACACCACGTTGGTAGCCGTGACTGGCTGGTATATGGACAAGACTTCAGTTGCTGTGCTTGGAGTAGCCGCTGGGGCTATCTTGGGCTGGCCGTTCAGTGCTGCTCTTGGGTAAGGGACCAACACAGTTCATCTTCCTTGTGTCCTTGGGCACATAGTAAATGTCTGTATTAGCTTATCTCCGTGTTATCTGCTTATGACCTAAAGTTACAGGAATGAATTGTACTTACAGAGCTTATGGGAAATGGAAGAATATTTCTCTTGGTGCATATTGTTGATTAATTCTAATAAGAATAGTGATTATTAAGCTGTATGTTGGTCTGCTGTAAGTTAGCTGCTGCTAAACCCCTTATGAACTTTATCCCTATGCCTTATAGCAGTTTTGCAGGAAAAATACAATCATGGAAGCTTTATTTTTTATTTTTATTTTTTTTAAGATTTTACTTATTTATTTGACAGACAGAGATCGCAAGTAGGCAGAGAGGCAGGCAGAGAGAGAGGAAGGGAAGCAGGCTCCCTGCTGAGCAGAGAGCCCGATGCAGGGCTCCATCCCAGGACCCCGGGATCATGACCTGAGCCGAAGGCAGAGGCTTTAACCCACTGAGCCACCCAGGCACCCTGGGAGCTTTATTTTTTAAATTATTTTTTAAATATTTAATTTATGTATTAGAGAGCGAGTATGCACGAGTTAGGGCAGGAGCAGAGGGAGAGGGCCAAGCTGACTCCCCCCTGGGCTTGATCCCTGGACCTTGAGATCAGGACCTGATTCGAAATCAAGAGTCAGTCGCCTAATCAGCTGAGCCAGCCAGGCTCACCAATCATTAGTGCTTTATAAATGAGAAAAGAGAGTCTAAGAGGGTGATTTTCCTTGAAGATCCTGTTTGCTGGGGCACCTGGGTGACTCAGTCGGTTAAGCGACTGACCCCTGATTTTGGCTCAGATTGTGATCTCACAGTGGTGAGACTGAGTCCCGCGTTGGGCTCTGTGCTCAGCATGGAGTCGGCTTGAGATGCTGTCTTTCCGTGTGGACCCAGGCCTCCCGGACCCTGCCGCTGGTGTGTTGTGCACGCCGTAGCGCTCTGTGCTGTGCGCTTCCCACTCACCGGGCCTAAAACCGGACTCCCTGCGATCTCCAGTTCTTGCCTCAGCAGCTCTTTTCCCAAGGGCCGTAGTATTTCTCACTCCTCCTGTATTCCTTGTTCCCCCAACTTCTGCTCTAGTCTGCACTGCCTTCCCTTCTTACCTGCCCCTCTAGTAATTCAGAAAAATACTGTACTTTGATGTTAAGGTTATTATAGTACAGTGGCCCCTTGAACAACATGGGGCGCTGACCGCCTGCACTGTTGAAAAACCTGCATGTCACTTTTGACTCCGCAGGAGCTTGACAATAGCCTGTTGTTGACAGGGCCTTACCGATAACTTAGTCCATTCACAGGTATTTTGTATGTTCTATGTATTATATATTCTTTTTTTTTTTTAAGATTTTATCTATTTATTTGACAGAGAGAGAGAGATCACAAGTAGGCAGAGAGGCAGGCAGAGAGAGAGGGGGAAGCAGACTCCCCGCTGAGCAGGGAGCCCGATGTGGTACTCGATCCCAGGACCCTGAGATGATGACCTGAGCTGAAGACAGAGGCTTAACCCACTGAGCCACCCAGGCGCCCTGTGTTATATATTCTTACAATAAAGTAAGCTAGAGAGAAGAAAATGTTACTCTCAAAATAAGAGAAGATGCATTTACAGTACTGTACTGTATTTATTAAAAACCCCCATATATATGTTAACCCACACAATTTAAACCTGTGTTGTTCAAAAGTCAACTGTAGTAGTATATTTTTATTATAAAAAAAGTTCCAGGGACGCCTGGGTGGCTCAGTTGGTTAAGCGGCTGCCTTTGGCTCAGGTCATGGGCCCAGTGTCCTGGGATCGAGTCCCGCAACGGGCTCCTTGCTCAGGGGGGAGCCTGCTTCTCCCTCTGCCTCTGCCTGTCACTCTGTCTGCCTGTGCCCACTCTGAGAAATAAATAAAATCTTAAAAAAAAAAAAGTTCCAGTTTGTACGAGGTGAAAAGAATTCTTAATTCTCTTCCCCTAGCCTAATCTTCAAAGATAGTCACTAATACTTTTGTATATATCTTTCCAGAAATTGTCCTTCTGTGTGTAAATGCACACGCATGTGTATGTGCTACATATCATAAATTCTTAAATAGAATCATCGTGTAACTGTATATATCTACTTTTTAAAAAAAGTATTTATTTATTGGACAGAGAGAGACACAGCGAGAGAGGGACACAAGCAGGGGACGTGGGAGAGGGAGAAGCAGGCTCCCCACTGAGCAGGAAGCCTGATGCGGGGCTCCGTCCCAGGACCCTGGGATCATGACCTGAGCCAAAGGCAGATGCTTAACAACTGAGCCACCTAAGTGCCCCTCTTTTTTCTTTTTTAAATAGGATCATTTCTAGGGTTTCCTTATTAAGCATCACACAGCCTTTTGGAGTAAGACACTTTTAACAGGTTAGGAATGTTGACCCTCAGCAATGTTAGCAAATGCTGTTTTAGCATGTAGGGAGATGATTCTCGATACATTGTTGAAATAATCTCAGAGTGACTTTTTTGTGTTGTATTATGTAACAGTTTGTTTATAATATGTATCTATAAAGTCTTTATGCCCTTAATTTAGCAGTTGTACTACTATGTGTGTAAAACTAAAATGGGAACCCTACTCTACCCCAACCTTTAAAAAAATAAATCTTTGGAGCACCTGGTTGGATCAGTCGGTTGAGTGTCCGACTCTTCACTCAGGTCATGATCCCAGGGGGCTGAGAAGGAGCCCAGCATCGGGATCTGCAGGGGCCTGGGTCCTGCTTAAGATTGTCTCTCTCCCCCTTCCCCATGGCGTTCTTTCTCTTGTAGGCCTGTTGAGAGGATTAAGATATGTAGAATGAGTTTACAATTCTGGTACATCATCAACACGCAGTAAATGTCAGTGTTGTAAAGCTCCACATGTCCTGCAGTTTATTTACAGGAATGTCCTATCTTAGTATCACATAGGGCTGTCAGACACTTGAGGTCCTGATGGGAGGCAGATTTCTCACTCAGGTAAAGGCATCTGAGAATGCCATACTGACTGATCACCAGCCACTAATTTTCTCTCTTTAGGAGGGCCAAGGATGTCCTACTTTCAAGTCATCCTGGGGTTGCCTGTGTCCAAAGCCCACAGCTTTCCCCTCTGCATGTGTCTGGGAGCTCAGCCGGGGTACTCCCACTGGAGCAGAGGCCACAGAGGAAAAACTATGTATCTTCTGTGTATGTAGACTTAGATCGTTCTTTGGGTTGCATAGCATTCCATTATCTGACCATAATTTAGCCATTGCCTTGTTGGTAGATACGTAGTTTTCTGTTTTATGCTATGATGTACAATGCTTCAGTGAACATTTTTGTATATATGTCTATACATTTATGGAAATTTATTTATAAGATAAATTTTTAGGAGAGTTAAATGTCTTCTAGAGGATAAGTATTCTAAATTTTCTTAATTTTGCTTTCAAGGCTGGTTTCCCCACCGTCAGTCTTCTATTTTGCATATCATCAGAATATTAAAGATTTTGTGTGAGGCCCTCTTCTATCTCTTCTCCTATCTTTCAGTCATCTTGATGAGTCCCGTATCTTTTTTTTTTTTTTTAATAATTTTATTTTTTTATAAACATATATTTTAATCCCCAGGGGTACAGGTCTGTGAATCGCCAGGTTTACACACTTCACAGCACTCGCCATAGCACATACCCTCCCCAATGTTCAAAACCCCAACCCCCTCTCCCAACCCCCCTCCCCCCAGAAACCCTCAGTTTGTTTTGTGAGATTAAG
>PJEN01014561.1:0-46677 GCA_004024605.1 Pteronura brasiliensis | reverse complement strand
AAAAAGTGCTCCATATCACTCGGCATCAGGGAAATGCAAATCAAAACCACAATGAGATATCACCTCACACCAGTCAGAATGGCTAAAATTAACAAGTCAGGAAATGACAGATGCTGGCGAGTATGTGGAGAAAGGGGAACCCTCCTACACTGTTGGTGGGAATGCAAGCTGGTGCAACCACTCTGGAAAACAGCATGGAGGTTCCTCAAAAAGTTGAAAATAGAACTACCCTATGACCCAGCAATTGCGCTACTGGGTATTTACCCTAAAGATACAAACGTAGTGATCCGATGGGGCCCGTGCACCCGAATGTTTATAGCAGCCATGTCTACAATAGCCAAACTATGGAAAGAACCTAGATGTCCATCCACAGATGAATGGATAAAGAAGATGTGGTATATATACACAACGGAACACTATGCAGCCATCAAAAAAATGAATTCTTGCCATTTGCGACAACACGGATGGAAATAGAGGGTATCATGCTTAGCGAAATAAGTCAATCGGAGAAAGACAACTATCATATGATCTCCCTGATATGAGGGAGAGGCGATGCAACATGGGGGGTTAAGGTGGTAGGAGAAGAGTAAATGAAACAAGATGGGATTGGGAGGGAGGCAAATCATAAGTGACTCTTAATCTCACAAAATAAACTGAGGGTTGATGGGGGGAGGGGTGTTGGGAGAGGAGGGGTGTGGTTATGGACATTGGGGAGGGTATGCGCTATGGTGAGTGCTATGAAGTATGTAAACCTGGCGTCACAGACCTGTACCCCTGGGGATAAAAATATATTATATGTTTATAAAAAATAAAATTAAAAAAAAAAGAAATTAAAAATAGAGCTTCCCTTTGACCCTGCAATTGCACTACTGGGTATTTACCCCAGAGATACAGATGTAGTGAAACGGAGGGCCATCTGTACCCCAAATTTCATAACAGTAATGGCCATGGTCGCCAAACTGGGAAAGAACCAAGATACCCTTCAACAGACGAATGGATAAGGAAGATGTGGTCCATATATACAATGGAGTATTATGCCTCCATCAGAAAGGATGAATACTCAACTTTTGTATCAACATGGATGGAACTGGAGGAGATTATGCTGAGTGAAATAAGTCAAGCAGAGAGTCAATTATCATATGGTTTCACTTACTCATGAATCATAAGGAATAACACAGAGGACATTGGGAGATAGAGAAGAGAAGTGAGTTGGGGAAGTCAGAGGGGGAGATAAACCATGAGAAACTGCGGACTCTGAGAAATAAACTGAGCATTTTGGAGGGGAGGGGGTTGGGTTTGGGTGAGTCTTGTGGTGGGTATTAAGGAGGGCATGTATTGCATGGAGCTTTGGGTGTGGTGCATAAACAATGATTTTTGGAACACTGAAAAAAATAAACTAGTTCCCAAATACATACATATATATATTTATATATACACACACACACACACACATATACAATGACAATGAAAGGAAACAATATAAAATTAAATAATATATAAAATATATAAAATAATATATAATGTATATATAATAATAAAAATTAATAAGAATGGAAAATGGAAAAATATGAATATAACTGAAAAAATAATAAAAATCTAAAAAATAAAAATACGAAGAATGCTATGTACTGTTTTCCCCAAGGAGCTGAAGCTTTGCAGCCCTCTGTGATCAAGAAACTTGATTTGAGTGAGTTGTTTGTTCTGGTCTTCTGTGGGAGTGGCCTGTTAAGCTGATTCTCAGGTAGACTTGACTTGGTGGAAATTTGCCTCCAGTGCACAGGGAGGCTGGGCTCGGTGTAAGCAGGTCTGAACTGCACTAGGTGGCACTGTTTTGCTCCCTGTAGGTTTTCAGCACTGATGGGCAGGAGGAATATGGTGGCACCCTGCTGTCTAGCCCTGGAGCTAAAAATTAATGCTCCCCACTCTTTAGTGAGCACTAACAGAAGAGCAATCAGTCTCTTTTGTCTTCCCAGTTTTCATCAGAGCTCTGTGTTCCCCCTGCCCATGTCTGAGCATTTTTATTTCAGGCACATGACAGAGTCTCAAAACTCAAACTTTTAGGAACTTCCAAGTTCTTCCTCCTGTAGTGGGGTTATCTTGCCACACTTTTGCTTTTTCTACACCTGTCCTAGTAAAGCCCTTACATGACTCAGCAGTGGTTTACAGTTTATGACAACACAGATTAGAAAGCCAGCACCTAGACTCACTCTTCTTTTTTTTTTTTAAGATTTTATTTATTTATTTGACAGACAGAGATCACAAGTATGCAGAGAGGCAGGAATAGACAGAGAGGAGTAAGCAGGCTCCCTGCTGAGCAAAGAGCCCGATGTGGGGCTCGATCCCAGGACCCTGAGATCATGACCTGAGCCAAAGGCAGAGACTTAATCCACTGAGCCACCCAGGCGCCCCCTAGACTCACTGTTCTTAGCCAGCTTCCATGATCTTATACCTAGGAACCCTGCAGAATGGCACTTAGGTGCCATCTGTTCTTCTTGAAACCCCAGGGACCCTCAGACTACACTATCACCTGGGATTTTGCCCTGCCTCACCACCTGAGCATGTTTAAGCCAGGCATATCCCCCAGTGTAGTAGATTTCTAAAAGTTCTGATTTTGCTCTCTGCTGCTTATAACACTTTGCAGTAGCCTTCTTAAGCAGGCTCCCTCCCTGACGCTGTATCCTCAGCTGTATCACACTGGATTCAAGTCTCCATACCTCCTACCTTCCAATTGGTGGTTATTTTCAATTTATAGAATTAAAGCATTTGTTTTCTCAGACCACCATTTGATTTCTTAGGTGTTCAGAATGATTTGATAACTATCTACTTGTATTCAAGGGATGAGACAAACTTTGGGTCCATCCAGTCCTCTGCCATCTTAATGCCTCCCCCTGAAATGAGATCTTAAAGCAGAAATGAGAAAATACTAATCAGTTACGTGGAAACCTATGAAAGTACACAACACACTGGTAAATGTGAGTATACAATAAGCTTTAGAAAACAATGTTAATTACTTAATAATAGTATAAATATTAAAGGAAAAGAATATAAATAATAATTATAGCAACCACAATTTATTAATAAATATGTAATATAAAAAAGGTACTGTGATATCAAAAATATGAGAAATGGGGAAGTTAAATGTTGGAGCTTTTGTATGCAATGAAAGTTAATTTGCCATCAGCTTTAAAAAGACTGCTTTATTTATATTCTTTGCAAGCCTCCTGACGACAACAATAAAAATACATAGATTCATGTAGGATTAAAAAAAGCGGTGGTATAAACATTGGAGTGCATGTATGACCTTGAATTTGTATTTTTGTACTATTTGGGTAAATACCTAGCAGTCTAATTGCAGGATGATAGATCTGTTCCATTTTTAACATAACTGAAGAAGCTCCATGTTGTTTTCCAGAGTGACTGTACCAGTTCCCATTCCCACCAACAGTGTGCATCTTTGCCAACACCTGCTGTTTTTGTGTTACTGATTTTAGTCATTCTGACAGCTGTAAGGTGATATCTCATTGTAGATTTGATTTGTATTTCCCTGATGATCAATGACTTTGAGAAACTTTTTCTGTGTCTGTTGGTCATCTGTAGGTCTTTGGAAAAAAACTTATTCATGTCTTCTGCCCATTTTAATCAGATTATTCATTTGTGGGGTCTTGATTTTCATCAGTTTTTATATATTTTGGATACTAAACCCTTATCAGGTATGTCATTTGCAAATATCTTCCCTCATTTAAAAAGCTCACTTTTATTTCTCTTGATTGTTTCCTTCACTAAGCAGAGGAACAAAATTTTTATTTTGATGTATCTCCATGTAGTTTATTTCTGCTTTTGTTTCCCTTGCCTAAGGGAGATAGATCTAGTAAGAAGTTGCTATGACTAATGTCAAAGGGGTTACTAACACTGTTCTACTCTAAGATTTTTATGGCTTCAGGTCCCACATTTAAGAATTTAATTCATTTTGTGGGCGCCTGGGTGGCTCAGCAGGTTAAGGCCTCTGCCTTTAGCTCAGGTCATGATCCCAAGGTTGGGCTCTCTGCTCAGTGGGGAGCCTGCTTCCTCCTCTCTCTCTGCCTGCCTCTCTGCCTACTTGTGATCTCTGTCAAATAAATAAATAAAATCTTAAAAAAAGAATTTAATCCATTTTGAATTTATTTTACTACATTATGTAAGAAAATGGTCCAGTTTCATTCTTTTATATGTTGCTGTTCAGTTTTCCACAAACAATTTGTTGAAGAGACTGTCTTTTTCCCACTAGATATTCTTCTCTGTGTTGTCAAAGATTAATTTGGGTTGCTGTCTGGGTTTTCTCTTCTGTCCAGCAGATCCAGGTTTCTATTTTTCTGCCAGAATCAGACTGTTTTGATTAATACTGCTTAGTAATATAACTTGCAGTATGGAATTGTGATGCCTTAAGCTTTGATTTTCTTTTTAAAATTTGCTATGGCTATTCTGGGTTTTTGTCCTAGCTCTGTGGAAAATCCTGGTGGTATTTTGATAATGATTGCATTGAATATGCAGATTACTTAGGGTGGTATAGATATTTTAACAATATTTGTTCTTCCAATCCATGAGCATGGAATGTCTTCCTATTTCTTTGTTTCATCTTCAATTTTTTCATCAATGTTTTATACTTTTCAGAGTACAAGACTTTCTTTTCTTTGGTTAGGTTTATTCCTAGGTATCTTATGGGTTTGGGTGCAGTAGTAAATGCGATTGATTCCTTAATTTCTCTTTTGCATAGGCACCTGGGTGGCTCTGTCAGTTAAGTGTCTGCCTTTGGTTCAGGTCATAATTCCAGGGGCCAGGGATCAAACCCCTGGTTGGGCTCTCTTCTCTGTGGGGAGCCTGCTTCTCCCTCTGCCTCTGTCACAGCCTCCCCCATGAATAAATAAATAAAACCTTTAAGAATTTTTTTCTCTTTCTCCTGCTTCATTATCAGTGTTAAGAAATGCAACAGATCTCTGGATGTTCATTTTACATCCTGGAATTTCATTTAATTCATTTATGACTTTCAGCAAATTTTGTTGAAGTCTTTTGGATTATCTATATATAGTATAGTATGTCATATACAAATAGTGAAAGTTTGACTTCTTCCTTGCTGATTTGGATGCCATGTATTTTTGTTATCTAATTGCTGTGGATAGGACTTTCAGTACTATTTGAATAGAAGTGGTGTAAGTGGACAACCTTGCCTCCTTCCTGACCTTAGAGGAAAAGCTCTCAATTTTTCCCCATCCAAGATGACATTAGTTTTGTTTTTATATTAAAGCCTTTATTATGTTGAGGTATGTTCCTCTAAACCTACTTTGTTGAAGGTTTTATCATGAGTGGCTGTTTACTTTGTCAAATTCTTTTTCTGGATCTGTTGAAAGGATCATATGGTTTTTATCCTTTCTTTTATTAATGTGACATATCACATTGATAGATCTGTGACTATTGAAAAATACTTGCAACCACAGAATAAATCCCAATTATTCCTGGTGAATTTTTTTAAAATGTATTGCTGGATTCAGTTTGCTAGAAATTTTTTGAGGTCATTTTCATCATTTTCTATAGGGGTATTGCCCTGATTTGTCTTTTTTAGTTGTGTCTTTATCCAGTATTGGTATCAAGATTAGAGTGGCCTGATTAAACAAATTTGAAGCTGTCCTTCCTTTTTTGAAAAAAAAATTTTTTGAATAGTTTAGAAGGATAAATATCAACTCTTCTTTAAATGTTAGGTAGAATTCACCTCAGAATTCACCTGGACTTGTTTTTGTTGGGAGTTTTTGTTACTGTTGTTGTTTTGTTTTGTTTTTTAAATACTGACTCAAATTTTTTGCTATTTTTCTGTTCCAATTTTCTATTTCTTCTGATTTCAATTTTGATTGTTTTTATGTTTCTAGTAATTCTCAATTTCTTCTATTTGTTATCGGCATATGGATTTTTCATAATGTTCTCTTATGATTCTTTGTATTTCTGTTGTGTTGGTTGTTAATTCTCTTTTCTCACTTCTGAATTTATTTACTTGAATTCTTTTGCTTTCTTGATAATTCTGGCTGGAGGTTTATCTTTTTTTTTTTTTTTTAATTTCATAGAAGAACCAGCTCTGGGTTTCATTTATCTGCTCTATTAGTTTTTTAGTCTCTATATCATTTTTTTTCCTCCTCTTATTTTTATTTCTGTCCTTCTGCTGGCTTTCAGTGTTGTTTGTTGCCCTATCTCTAGCTCCTTTAAGTGTAAGGTAATGTTGTCTATTTGAGATTTTTCTTGCTTTATGTGGTAGGCTTGTACTGATACAAACATCCCTCTTTGAATTGTTTTTGCTGTATCCCAAAGACTTTGGATTATTTTGTTTTCATGTATTTTTTTTTTTGGAAATTTCTGCATTGATTTCCTGGTTAACACATTAATTGTTTAGTACCATGTTATTTAACCTCCATGTATTTGTGGTCTTTCCAGATGTTTTCTTGTGGTTGACTTCTAGTTTCATAACTTTGTGGTCAGAAAAGTTGCATGGTATTACTTCAATCTTCTTAAATTTGTTAAGATTTGCTTTGTGGACTAACATGTTATCTATTGTGGTGATTGTTCCATGTGGACCTGAAAAGAATGTGTACTCTGGTATTTTAGGATGGAATGTTCTGAATATAACTGTTGAATCTATCTGTTCCAGTATGTCATTCAAAGCCATTCTTTCCTTATTCATTTTTTGTTTATATAATCCTGTGCATTGATGTAAGGATGTGTTAAAGTCACCTTCCATTATTGTGTTATAAATTATTTCCCTTATATTTGTTATTAATTGTGATATGTATTTGAGTGCTCTTATGTTGGCTACATAAGTTTCCAATTGACATATCTTCTTGTTGGACTGTCCCCTTTATTATGATGTATTTTCCTTCTTTGTCACTTGTTACAGTCTTTGTTTTAAAGTCTACTTTGTCCAGATGGAAGGCAGTTAAGAGGACAGAGAAGTATCAGGGGCCTAAGCTTGTCTTGTCATTCAAACACAGCTAGATATTTATCAAATCATTCTGAACACCTGAGAAATCAATCAGAGGGTTGAGAGAACAAAAATGAATTCTACAAATAGAAAAGTGACCACCATTTGGGAAGTAAGAGATACAAAATGTTTTCATAGGGGAGATATAGGTGTGGTTATGGCAGCAGGGAGAGAGCCTGCTTACAGAGACTACCACAAGTATTATAAGTGGTGGAGTGCAAAATCTGAATTTATAGAAGTCTGCTACCATGAGGGATGTGCCTGTCTTAAAGGTGTTCAGGTAGCAAAGTGGAGAGGAATCCCAAGAGTGACAGGGCTCTCTGACGATCCCCTGGATAGCAAAAAGAATAGGTGGCACCAATGTACTGTGTTTTTCTCAGGCATAGGAGCTAAGAAATCCTCTAAGAACAAGAGATCTTGGTTCAGGCTTTATGTTCTGTTTTGCCATAAACTCCTAACTGCTGAACAGTCATGTGCCCACTTTCCTGAGTCTGTTTAGCAAAGGACAAAAACATGGTGAGACCCTCCCCCAGAGGAACAGCATGGGTATGGGCCATAGGAGTCTCTTAAACTTGGAGTTCTAAAACTAAGTTGTGTACCTGAGATAAAAAAGATAGGACACAGGCAGGGTGAACACACGGTTTAGATCCAAACAGAGGACAAAACAAGGGTGATTGAGTGATTAATTGCTCTTCTGTGAGGGCTCATTGAACAGTGAGGATGTGAACTTCCAGCTCTGGGGCTAGAGAGTAGGGCTTTGCCATATTCACTCACCATCAACATGGAAAGTTTTCAGGACACAGTACAGCACCACCTAATGGAGGTGGTAGCCTCTTACACCAAACCCCACGCCCTGTGCCCTAGAAACCCATTTTCCCTAAAACGAGAGAGCCTGAGAATCGACACAGCAGACCCTCCCCAGAAGACCAGCACAGACAACTTACTCACACCAAATCTACTGATTGTAGAGAACTGCAAAGCTCCAGCTCTAGGGGAAAAAGAATCTCCTTTTTAGTTTTTATTCTTTTCTTAATTTTCTTCATTTGTTTTTTATTTTTTTCAATTCTGTGTCTTATTTTCTATTATTATTATTTTTAATTTTTATGTTTATATATTGTTTACATATATCTTTTATTTCCTTTATCTCTCTCTTTCTCCCTTTTTCATTTTGGAATTTTGATTCTTTTAACTAGCACACAAAACCACACCCAGGATCTAGTTTTTGGTTTTCTGTTTTATATGTTCTTTGTTTTTGTTGTTGTTGTTGTTGTTGTTGTTTTTGTTTCTTTATTTTTTTTTCTTTTATGGATAAAATGAAGAAATGGAGAAATTCAACCCAAAAGAAAGTGCAGCATGTAGAATTCACAGCCAGGGATTTAATCAAAACAGATATTAGTAAGACATCTGAACAGGAATTTAAAACAATATTATAAGCATATTATCTGGACTTGAAAAAAGTATACAAGAGACTTAGAGAGTCCCTTACTGTAGAGATAAAAGAAATGAAATCTAGTCATAATGAAATTAAAAATGCCTTACCAAGATGCAATCCCAAGTGAAGGCAAGAAAGATGAAGATGGATGAAACAGAGGAGCAAGTCAGTGATATAGAAGATCAAATTATGGAAAATAATGAAGCTGGAAAGAAAAAGGGAAGGAAGGCACTGGAACACAAAGGTAGACTTAGGTAATTCAGAGACTATTAAAATGGAATAACATTCATATCATAGGAGTCCCAGAAGATGAACAGAAAGAAAAGGGGCCCAAAGTTTATTTGAACAAATTATAGCTGAAAACACCCCTAAACTGGGGAAAGACACAAGCATAAAAATCCAAGAGGCACAGAGAACTCATTAAATTCATCAGAAGCTGACCACTGCCAAAGTATATCATAGTCAAATTTACAAAACACAAAGACAAAGAATCCCAAAAGAGGCAAGAGAAAAGTCCTTAACCTACAAGAGAAGATACATGAGGTTCACCGCAGATCTCTCCACAGAAAAGTTGCAGGCCAGAAAACAGTAGAAGCAAATATTCAATGTGCTAAATGGGGAAAAATATGCAGCCAGTAATTATTTTTCCAACAAGGCTTTCATTCAGAATAGAAAAGATAAAGAATTTCCCAGACAAACAAGATGGTAATGACCACTAAACCAACCTAGCAAGAAATTTTAAGGGGGAATCTTTGAGTCGGGGTGGGGGGGGAGGAAGGACCAAAACCAACAAAGACTGGAAAGAACCAGAGAAAATTACCAGGAACACCAATTCTACAGGTAACATATCACTAAATTCATATCTTTCAGTAATAACACTTATGTAAATGGAATAAAACCTCCAGTAAAAAGACATAGGGCATCAAAATGGGTTAACAAAACAAAGCAAAACAAGATCCATCTGTATCTTCTGTATCCTGCCTACAAGGACTCATTTTAGACTAAACACACCTGCAGATTGAAAGTGAAGGGATGAAGAACCATCTATCATGCTAATGGATGTCAAAACAAAGCCAGAAGAGCCATACTTATATCAGACAAACTAGATTTTAAAACAAAGACTGTAACAAGAAGGGAATTATAACATAATTAAGGTGTCTGTCCATCAAGAAGATCTAACAATTGTAAATATTTATGACCCCAAATTGGGAGCACCCAAATATATAAATTATTAATTGATTTATATAAACATAAACACATTGATAAAAATACAAAAATATTAGGGTAATTTAACACCCTGCTCACAGCAATGGACAGATCATCTAAGCACAAAATAAACAAGAAAACAGGTATTGCATGGATCACTGGGTGTTGTACATAAACAGTGAATCTTGGAACACTGCATCAAAAACTAATGATGTATTTCATGGTGACTAACACGATACAATAAAAAAATAAGAGAGAGAAAACAATGGCTTTCAATGAAACACTGGAGCACATGGACCTAACAGATATAGTCAGAAAAATTTATCCTGAAGCAGCAGAATGCACATTTTTTTCTGAGTACACATGAAGCGTTCTCTGGAATAGATCACATACTGAGTCACAAATCAGCCCTCAAAAAGTACAAAAAGATCAAAACATACAATGCATATTTTCAGGCCACAATGCTGTGAAACTTGAAGTCAACTACACGAAGAGAATTTGGAGCAACCTCAAATGTATGGAGGTTTAAGAGCATCCTACTAAAAAATGAATGGGTTTACCAGGAAATTAAAGAAGAAATAAAAAATACACATGGAAACAAATGAAAATGAAAACAAGACAGTTCAAAACTTTTGGTATGCAGCAATGTCAGTCCTACAAAGGAAGTATATTGTAATACAGGCCTGCCTGCAGAAGTAAGAAAAGTCTCAAATACAAAACTTAATATTACACCTAACGGGGCTTGAAAAGTAACAGGAAATAAAGCCTAAAACCAGCAGAAGGGGAGTAATAAAGACCGGAGTAAAAGTAAATGATATAGAAAAAAACAAACAAAACCAGTAGAATAAATTAACAGAACTGAGAATCGGGTCTTTGAAAGGATAAAATTAATAAATCTGTGGAAAGATTTATGAAAAAGAAAAGAGAAAGAATCAAATAGATAAAATCATGAATGACAGAAGAGATGTCACAACCAACACCACAGAAATACAAACAAGTATAAGAAAATAATATGAACAATTATATGCCAACAAACTGGGCAGTCTTAAAGAGATGATCAAATCCTAGAAACATACCAACTACCAAAGCTGAAACAGGAAGAGACAGAAAATTCTAAAACACCCATAACCAGCAAAGAAAATGAATCAGTAACCAAAAATTTCCCAACAAACAAAAGTCTATGGCCAGATGACTTACAGTGTAATTTTGCCAGACATTAAAAGAAGAATTACTATGTATTCTTCTCAAACTGTTCTCAAAAAAGTAGAAATGGAAGAAAAACTTCCAAACCTATTCTACAAAGCCAGCCTTACATAGATTCCTAAACCAGAGACCCCACTAAAAAGAAGAATTACAGGCCAGTATCTCTGGAACATGGATGCAAAAATTCTCAATAAAATACAAACAAAGCAAATTTAATAGTACATTAAACAAATTATTCACCACAATCAAACAGAACTTTTTCCTGGGCTCCAGGGTTGATTCAATGTTCACAATTAATCAACATGATACACTACATTAATAAAAGAAAGGATAAGAACCATATGATCCTGTCAATAGATGAAGAAAAACATTTGATAAAATACAGTATCATTTCTTGAGAAGAATCCTGAGCAAAATATGACTAGATTAAACATATATCAACTTCATAAAGTCCATATATGAAAGACCCACAGCTTATCCTCAATGGGAAAAAAACAGGTCCTTTCCCCTACAGTCAGGAAGAAGACAATGATGTTCACTCTCACCATTATTATTTAACATAGTGCTGGAAGTCTTAGCCTCACTAATCAGACAACAAAAGAAATAAAAGAAATCCAAATTGGCAAGGAAGAAGTCAAACTTTCACTATTTGCAGATGACCTGATAAACTATGTAGGAAACCCAAAAGATGCCCCCCACACAAAATTGCTGTAACTAATATATGAATTCAACAAAGTTGCAGAATATAAAATCAATGTGCAGAAATATGTTCACTTCTATACACCAATAACAAAGTAGCAGAAGAAGAAATCAAGGAATCAATCCTATTTCCAATTGCACCAAAACCAATAAGATACCTAAGAATAAACCTAATCAAAGAGGTTAAAGATCTGTACTCTGAAAACTATAGAGCTCTTATGAATGAAATTGAAGAGCTCAAGTTATATTATTAAACTGTATTGGTCAAGACAGTATGGTACTTGGACAAAAACAGACACGTAGATCAATAGAACAAAATAGAAAACCCAAAAATGAACCCACAATTATATGGTCAATTAATCTTCAAAAAACAGGAAAGAATATCCGATGAAGAAAAGACAGGCTCTTCAACAAATAGTGTTGAGAAAATTGGACAGCAACAGGCAGAAGAATGAAACTGAATCACTTTCTTACACCATACACAAAAAGAAAAATGGTTTAAAGACCTAAATGTGAGACCAAGAAAAAAAAATCAAAATGCTAGAGAAGAACACAGGCAGTACCTTCTGTGACATTGGCTATAGAAACTTCTTATTAGATATATCCTGAGTTTAGGGAAACAGAAGCAAAAATGAACTATTGAGACTTTATCAAGATAAAAATCTCCTGCACAGTGAAGGACACAACAAAACTAAAAGGTTGCCTATGGAATGGGAGAAGATATTTGCAAATGACATCTCTGATGAAGGGTTAGTATCTAAAATCTATAAAGAACTTATCAAACTCAATACCCCCAAAAAAGAAATAATATAATTGAAAAAAGGGCATAAGAGAGGAATAGACATTTTTCCAAAGAGGATGTACAAAACAGGAAACAACAGATGTTGGCCAGGATGCTGAGAAAGGGGAACCCTCTTACACTGTTGGTGCGAGTGCAAACTTGTGCAGCCAGTCTGGGAACCAGTATGGCATTTCCTGAAAAGTTAAAAATAGACCTACCCTATGATCCAGCAATTGTACCACTAGGTATTTACCAAAGGGATAAAAAAATGGAACTGAAGGGTTACAAACACCCTGATGTTTATAGTAGCATCATCAACAATAGTCAAATTATAAAAAGAGTTCAAGTGCCCATTGACTGATCAGTGGATAAGGAATTTAAATATAAATGTGCATATGATATGGAATTTTTCTCAGTGGTAAAAAAGAATGAGACCTTATCATTTGCAACCACATAGATGGAGCTAGAGAATATGCTAAATGAAACAAGTCAGAGAAAGAAAAAAAAAAACATACGATTCTACTCATATATGGAATTTAAGAAACAAAAGAAATGAACATGGGGGAAAAAACAGAGGCAAACAAAAAAACAGACTCTTAACTGTAGAGATCAAACTGAGGGTTACTGGAGGGGAGGTGGATAGGCGAATGGGTTAAGTGGGTGATGGGTATTGTGATGAGCACTAAATTCTATACCTAAAACTAATGTTGCACTGTATGTTAACTAACTGAAATTTAAAAAAAATACTCAGAGAAAGAAAAGACAAATATCACTTGAGATAAAGGACTGAATCTTAATCATAATATTAGACCAATCATTTAATTTTATTTATTGATTGATTTTTAAAGATTTACTTATTTGACAGAGAGAGATCACAAGTAGGCAGAGAGGCAGGCAGAGAAAGAGAGGAAGAACAGGCTTCCTGCCTAGCAGAGAGCCCGATGCAGGGCTCGATCCCAGGACCCTGAGACCATGACCTGTGCCAAAGGCAGAGGCTTACCCACTGAGCCACCCAGGCGTCCCTTAATTTTAGAAACCAAAATTAAGATATAGTTAGCTTAATTACTTGCTTGCATTTATTGACAAATATATTGAGACAAAAACTCAGCAGATTTGTTTTTAGAAATCAATGTTCTTTCCATCACAGTGATGAAAAGTTAATGAGAATGAAGTTTAAAAATATTAAGTGTTCAAATAAAATAAATAGTAGTTCAAATAAATAAAATAGTAGCAAAAGGACAAAATGGTGCTAATTATCAGCTTTAACAACTTTATACTTTTTTTTAAATGTGCATTGTACATATGTGTTCATATACTCTGATATTTCCAGATTTATCATGGCATAGCTTAGGGGCTATAGTGTAAATAAAAATAATCTTGAAGTCTTAAAATCAAAGATGTTTGATGATAGCGATTCACAGCTATAAATGTTTAAATGACTTTAATTTTTTTAGCTTATTTTGCTGGTTTTATACTGTGGCAGTTTATGTATAGGAGTCTCATTAAAGAACTTGTGGGAAAAAATGACATCAACTAGTCATATAGACATTTTAATATTAATCAGACTGTTTATACAAACTTCCTATAATTATGTGTCACAAAGACAATGATTTATTAGTAAAGTATGGTAATCCAGTTGTAAGTTTTAACTTACATCCTTGAAAACACATCGCAAAGTTTGATAAGCATTGGAACTAGAGCAGATCCAACCAATTATACACCAAGTCTGGCTTTGTGCCCAGCGGAGGCAAAAATCAGATGCTTCACTAAAAATCATACCTTGCCCCACCCCCAATGACTCTAAATGTAAAATACTACATCAAGGAGGAAAAAGTCTTCCCAGTCTCCACTGGTGATCACTGTATAACCTATACCATAAGGATTAATATAGTCCTTCTAATTTTATCCTACCTAGTATGCTTGCACAACTTATTCTAATTCATATATATCTAACACTTTTTTTTTGGAAGAAAACTGCATTTTATTTTTTTTATTTTTATTTTTTTTAAGATTTTATTTATTTATTCACTAGAGAGAGATCACAAGTAGGCAGAGAGACAGGCAGAGAGAGGAGGAAGCAGGCTCCCCACCAAGGAGAGAGCCCGATGGGGGCTGCATCCTAGGACCCTGGGATCATGACTTGAGCCGAAGGCAGATGCTTTAACCCTCTGAGCCACCCAGGTGCCCCCAAAACTGAATTTTAAAATAAAATACTGATGTTCCATTTGGGAGATAAAAAGTAAAAATTAAAACAACTTTTAAATATTTAAAATGAAATGAAAACAATTAACAGGAAAAATATGAGCTATTTTCTTGACCATGTAGAAAATGTGATTTTGTTTGTATTCAGAAATTATTGTCAACTACACTCAAAATTTTTTAAAGATTTACTTATTTATTTGACAGAGATCACAAACAAGTAGGCAGAGAGGCAGGCAGAGAGAGAGAGAGAGAGAGAGAGAGGAGGAAACAGGCTCCCCGCTGAGCAGAGAGCCTGGTGCAGGGTTCGATCCCAGGACCCTGGGATCATGACCTGAGCAGAAGGCAGAGGTTTTAACCCACTGAGCCACCCAGGCGCCCCTACACTCAAATTTTTAAAAGTATTAATAAAAAAGAAAGTATTAGGCTTTAGAATTATTCTTATTTTAATTTAATTTTATTATTATTAGGTTTTGTTTGTTTTTAGAGAGACAGAGATAGAGAGCAGAGGGGAGGGAGAGAAGGAGAGGGAGAAGGAGAATCTCAAGACCCTGAGATCATGACCTGACCCAAAATCAAAAGTCAGGTGCTTATTAGCCAATTGAGCTACACAGGAGCCCCTAGAATTTGTTTTTAATTAAAGATTATTACTTAAGGGAAATTTTCTCTTTGGTAATAGTCAATGCAATGTTCAATGACTTTTCTCCTATACATGAAAGATATTCTTTATACAAAGCAGAATATTGTTTAATTTTTTTAAAAAATCTCTGATCTTAATATCTTTCTCTTCAATGATTCTTTCTTCTTTACATGGAAATTGTTCATGGCTATTTCCCTGTTATTACAAATTCTGGACATTATACATTGACAGAAATCTATGGCCCAATGGATTTCATCTCCATAAATTTAAGAAATATAATTCTGCTTCTTAGTGGAGTTATCTAGTCCCTATCCCCTCATAAAGCACCATGACAATTGTTCTCTTACTGAAAAATCTACTTTCACTGGACGTAGAATATTAGCATCTTTAAGTAGAAAAAAGCTTCATAAGCCTCCATGGCTACTACTATCTCTCTCAGTGTAAGAATACTCCCTATAGAATGACAAAAAATTTTCCGGCCTGTGCTTGAACACCTCAGTGACTAGTTCACTCATTCCATTGCAGTCTTTCCATCAATCAAGTATTTACTGTACATTAGCTCTTGAAAGAGCACCACGTGAGTAAAAGCTTATCCTAATCTAATCAGACTGGCATGCATGCCACTTTCATGCAACAGTGAGTAGGATTGATGGTATTTCAAATACAAACAGTGTGCTTGTGGAGCTGTTGTAGGAGAGACTCAATCACAATGAAACTGAGACTCAATGAAATTTGGGCTAGCCTTTTGAAGGAGGTGGGATTGAGATGGTCTATTTGTGACAAGAAACAATGACACATTTAATTAACTCAAGAATAAGGGGGTGGTGATTGCATGTGGGCTAAAATGAAGTTGTCAGAACAGAAACAGCTCTAGGATCTAGCTACTATTTTAAATTCTCTAAGAGTCAGGTGGTCCTAGTTTCTTATGGTGTATCTCTTCTCAGCATAAATGGTATTTTTTGTTTCCATACCAATCAACTAATTTAGCTTCAGCTTATTTTCTGCCCACACCTAACTTCATCTTACATATGGCTCATCATGACCACTGCTGTTTATTTCTTTCTCCATTATCACTTTACTCCCTCTTAAAATTCTTTTCAAATTTTTTAGTGTAAATTATTACAAAAAGAAAATCAGATTTGTGTTCAGTTTTTCTCTGTGACAGGACATATAACAGATAAGTTGGTAGCCAGATTGGATGTTCTATAGTATAATTGATGCCTAATCATTATCCAAACACTAATGCTCTGGTGTGAGGGGGAGGGGAATAGGACCAATTGATATAAAATAAAGTGGTGGCTATGGAATGGTCAACACCACCTTAAAATGTAGATGTGTGAAAATCAGGCAAAGGGTTTTTAAAATTATTATTCAGTGAAATACAGTAGAAAATATAACTGAAGATTAAAGTTGATATCAAACTGTAATGATTCTTAAATTCTAATCTAAGAAACATAGACTTTTTCTCTATATATCAAAGGAAACTTTCAAAGATTTTGGTGTAGAGGAGTCATAAGAAGAATAATCAATTTTGTATAGCATATAACTATGCTGCAGGGACCATTCTATATGCTTTATAAACAGTAATAATCAAATATCATCAGGCCTGTATTAAAGGAAGTTAGCTCTGGCTGCAACAAGGTATGGCTTTGAAGAAAGGACTACAGATCAGAATGGGAAGGATGGCGGCTGCAGATTAGAAAACTGTTACACTATTTTTGAACACTAAGAAATGTGAGTACTTAAAACAGGGCACTAGGAAAACAGTAATGGGGTGAATATAACAAACTTTAATATTCAAACATGATAGATTGTTAATTGACTTTATATAAATAAATAATGGAAGATGTCACTATGGTATTGATCTTTTTTTTAAGATTTTATTTATTTATTTGACAGAGAAAGACACAGCAAGAGAGGGAATACAAGCAGAGGGAGTGGGAGGGGGAGAAACAGGCTTCCCACCCAGCAGGGAGCCCGATATGGGGCTTGATCCCAGGATGCTGGGATCATGATCTGAGCTGAAGGCAGACAGTTAATGACTGAGCCACCCAGGCACCCTAGGGTATTGATCTTAAGAGGCTTCACCTGGAAAAGATTGTGATATTACTAAGGAAACAAGGAGATGTAAAAAGAAGAATACATTTGCAAGGATGAGTTTGTTTGAAGTGTTCATGCTACATGAGGTGGAAAGGTTTACATAAAGAAGTCTGATATTTGGGGCAAAGGTGACAGAAAGATTTGAAAGTCATCCCTCATTGCCAAATGAGAGCTTGCAGTGTGAGATAAGAAATTGTTATTAGAGATGATTATAGAATCATGGCCCTCTGAAACTAGAAAAGACATTAACGATCATGCATTCCAACATTCTAATTTTGAAGAAATTCAATCGAGAGATAAATGAGTTACCCAAAGTCAAAGAATAATAAGTTATTGACAGAGCTGACACTGGTTCCCAGATACACTGAAAAAGAAGAACCAGAGAAGTCCAATATCACAGATAAGTAAGGACAGGATTAATTACCAGGATACTGAGAAAAGTTCAAAAAAACTTCAGCTTGGTGAAGATTCAGAAAAGACCATTGAATTAAGCAAATAGGAGTATACTGTTGTATAATTTTATTATAAAATATTCTTTCTTAAACAAAAGTCACCTTCCACCCAGGATCTTCAAACCCCCAATCTTAGGTTTTCCTCCTTGAACCAATATTGTTTTTTCTCTCCTTACTTTATATCTCAGTTACCTTTTTCTCTTATCCCCTTTTGCCTTATTTTATTGATTATTTTTCTCTATTAGGCAGCATGAATTAAATGCCAAAAGCATAGAATACTCATACTGAGTTGCAGCCTTAGTAATTATATCTCTGTGAGGACTTTGGCAGGTCACTTGACTTCTCCATCTCTTAGTTTTCTAATCTGTCATTTTTGGATATTGCCTTCATTGCTGTTAAGAAGCGATTGTTGGGAATGTTGTGGAAAAAGGTGAAGCTGACATTATATAAAAGTATATAAAAGTGTTTTGGTAAATAAAACAATATTTGCAAAAACAAATTGTTATGTTAATACCAAATTGTATAGGGGGAAGTATGGCCTTCTGAACCACATAGATTTTACTTTGGATATCAATTATCTAGATCTAGTAAATCTAGTAAAAATTACCTAATTTTTGTAGGTTTTAGTTTCCTCATTTGCATGAAGGAGGTAATAATATATTTACTTTTTTTCAGTTTTTGTAAGGATTAAACAAATGTATATACACAGAAGTACCAGGTACATAATAAGCATTTCATAAGTATATTTTTTCCTTTTCTTTCCACACCAAGGTGTTTTGTTTACACGTGATAACTTCATGTCAAATCCACTAACAATGATCCCTTTTGGAAAGTAGAATAATCAAACGGACAAATATATCCTGTACTCTAATAAATGGTCCAATAAATAGGTTAAATACAGCTAACTTACTTGTCAGAAGTTAAGAGTAAAGCTGTTTCAAAATGTGTTTAATCTCCAGAGAGTAGACACTGCACTTTCTGATGCATTTTTTTACCACCTCTCTGCAGATTCTTAGATTCCATACACTTTCCTCTGTACTGAAGTAAACATAGCACAGGATATACTATCAGAAAGCCTGTATTTGAATCTTCATTTTACCAGTTAACTATTGGGCTACCCTGGAAAAGCCATGAAGACTTTCTCAAGCTTAATTTTCTTATCTGAGAGATTAGGACAGTGCCTCTTTCTCCCTCTACTTGTAGAGTTGTGTAGAAAGTATAAAAAAATATGTGGATGTGCCTTTGAAAACTGAAAAATGTCACAATGTGAAATGACATTATTATCCAGGGGCATTTATAACATTTTGGGGTACTTCTTATCCTGAAGATATAAGTAATCTGGATTATCTGAAGCTCATGTTTTGAGGATGCAATTGGGTAAAAACAGAATCAGGCTTTATACAGTGAAAGCCTATGTGTCACAGTGAGGCTATGGAATTTCAGCATGTTATTGCCACCTTTTCCTTATTTTTCCCACTGGTTATAAACATTGCTTCCTGAGAACACCAACAGACCCTGACAGTCACTTAGTGTCTAATTTTTCTTCAATTATTTGTCTTGTGAACTAGTGATCACTTCTCTTTCCCTGATTTCCAATGTTGATGCACATTGTTTCACAAAAACTAAAAGTCACAGATAACATCAATAATTATATTTTCCATGTATATTTCCAGCTTTTGAGACAAGGAAGATATATTAAAAGAATAGAGTTTTTTGTTAAAAGAGAATTTCAAATGATTCCTTTATAATTTAATTTTTATATGTAAAACTCTTCTTGTTTATCTTTCTAAAGGAAGTAGTTTCTTTGTTGTCACTAAGCAGTAGAACAGATATTCATTTTCCCTCATAATCTTTTTCCTTGATACGATTTCTTCTTCCATTAGGAGAAAAAAAAAGAATTATATTACAAAACTATCTATATGAGAAATTACCTTCTATTTACCACCACAAGATCATTTTGTGAAGTATGGTCTACCATTTCTCTGACCTTATTCTAACTTGCCCAAACTTATTGTGCAAAATAATATGTATATTGAAGAGCTATCTAAAAAGTATCATATATAGTACAACCCCACATTCACAATCACTTCAGTTTTATCTTTGTTTAATTTTTTAAAATAATTTTATTGTAAAAGTAATTTCTAATCATATTGTGAAGATCAAAACAACATTAAGAAAGATATGAAAGAATAACAAATAAAACAAGGTAATAATTTCTGGTGATTGTTTCTATTCCTTAGTGTTAGTCATGATCTCTCACTTTTCATTCATAGTTTTTTGTTTTTTTTTTTAATTTGGGTCCTCTTTCTTTTCTTTTGGATTAGTTTGGCCAGTGGTTTATCAATTTATTGATTCTTTCAAAAAACCAGCTTCTAGTTTTGTTGATGCGTTCTACTGTATCTCTAGTTCCTATCTCATTGATCTCTGCTCTGATCTTGATTATTTATCATCTTGTGTGTGGGGTTGGCTTAATTTGTTGTTAATTCTCCAGTTCTTTAAGGTGTAAAGAGAGCTGGTATATTCTGGATTTTTCAGTATTTTGAGGGAGGCTTGGATGGCTATGTATTTCCCCCTTAGGACCGCCTTTGCTGTATCCCATAGGTTTTGGACTGATGTGTCTTCATTCTCATTGGTTTCCATAAATTGTTTAAGATCTTCTTTGATTTCCTGGTTGATCCAAACATTCTTAATCAGGATGGTCTTTAGCTTTCAAGTGTTCGAATTCCTTCCAAACTTTTTCTTGCGCTTGAGTTTCAGTTTCAAACCATTGTGGTCTGAGAATATGCAGGGAATAATCTCAACATTTTGGTATCAGTTGAGTCCTGATTTGTGACCCAGTAGGTAGTCTATTCTGGAGAAAGTTCCAAGTGCACTTGAGAAGAATGAGTATTCTCTTGTTTTAGGGTGGAATGTTCTGTATATATCTATGAGGTCCATCTGGTCCAAAGTGTCATTCAATGCTCTTGTTTCTTTATTGATTTTCTGCTTGGATGATCTGTCTATTACTGAGAGTGGCATGTTAAGGTTCCCTACAATTAATGTTTTCATATCAATATGAGTCTTTATTTTGATTAACAGAAGGCTTATGTAGTTGGCTGCCCCCGTATTGGGGGCATAAATATATACAATGGTTTGATCTTCTTGGTGGATAGACCCTTTAAGAATGCTGTAGTGTCCTTCTTTATCTCTGAAGACAGTCTTTAGTTTAAGATCTAATTTATGTGATATGAGAATCACTACCCCAGCTTTCTTTTGAGGCCCAGTGGCATGAAAGATGCTTCTCCATCCCTTCACTTTCAGTCTGAATGTATACTTAGGTTCAAAATGGGTCTCTTGTAGACAACATATGGACAGGTCCTGTCATTTTATCCAACCTACAACCCTGTGCCATTTTATGGGAGCATTTTGGCAGTTCACATTGAGAGTGATTATTGAGATATGTTTTTATTGACATCATGTTGCCTGTGAAGTCCTTATTTCTATTGATTTTGTCCTTAAGTTTCTGTTCTATGGCACTCTTGTGTACTTTCTTCTTTTATAGAACTCCCATTAATATTTCTGGTAGTCCAGGCTTGGTGATCCCATCTCTTTTAAATCTTGCTGGTCTTGGAAGCTCTTTATCTCTCCATCCATTTTGAATGTCAGTCTTGCTGGTTAAAGTATTCTTGGCTGCATGTTCTTCTCGCTTAGGGACCCAAATACATCTTGCTAACCCTTTCTGGCTTGGCAGGTTTCTGTGAACAGGTCTGCCATTATTCTGATGGGCCTTCCTCTGTACATAAGGAACAATTCAAAGTATAGGGATAGAAGAAACATTCCTCAACTTCATAAAATCTATCTATGAAAAAACCACAGCAAATATCATACTCAATGGGGAAAGCTGACAGGCTTCCATTTGAGATCAGGAACATGACAAGAATGCCCACTCTTGCCACTCTTGTTCTAGTACCACATTGTACTAGAAGTCCTAGCAACAGCAATCAGACAACAAAGAAAAATAAAATGTATTTGAATTGGCAGTGAAGAAGCTAAACTCTCTCTCTTTGCAGATGACATGATACTTTATGTAAAAGCCAAAAGACTCCACCCCCAAACTACTAGAACTCATACTGCAATTCAGTAATGTGGCAGGATACAGAATTAATGTACACAAATCTGTTGCTTTCTTATGCATTAATAATGAAAATACAGAAAGGGGAATTAGAGAATTGATTCCATTTACTATAGCACCAAAAACCATAAGATACCTGGGAATAAACCTAACCAAAGAGGTAAAGGATCTGTACTTGAGGAACTACAGAACACTCATGAAAGATATTGAAGAAGACACAAAAAGATGGAAGAGCATTCCATACTCATGTATCAGAAGAATAAACATTGTTAAAATGTCTATACTACCTAGAACAATCTATATTTTCAATGTCATTCCAATCAAAATTCCATTGGCATTTTTCAAAGATCTGGAGCAAACAATCCTAAAATTTGTATGGAACCAGAAGAGACCTAAATTGCTAAGGAAATGTGGAAATAGAAAAACAAAACTGGGGGAATCACATTGCCTGATTTCAAGCTTTACTACAAAGCTGTGATCACCAAAACAGCATGGTACCAACACAAAAACAGACACATAGACTAATGGAACAGAGTAGAGAGTCCAGATATGGACCCTCAACTTTATGGTCAAATAATATTTGACAAAGCAGGAAATAATATACAATGGAAAGAAGACAGTCTCTTCAATAAATGGTGCTGGGAAAATTGAACAGCTATGTACAGAAGTATGAAACTCGACCATTCTCTTATATCATACACAAAGATAAACTAGAGGAAAACATAGGCAGTAACATAGGCAGTAACCTCTTCGACATCAGCCAAAGCAACTTCTTTCAAGACATGTCTCCAAAGACAAAGGAAACAAAAGCGAAAATGAACTTTTGGGACTTCATTAAGATCAAAAGCTTCTGCACAGCATAGGAAACAGTCAACAAAACAAAGAGACAACCCATGGAATGGGGAGAAGATATTCACCAATGACACTACAGACAAAGGGCTGATATTCAAGATCCATAAAAAACTTCTCAAACTCCACACACAAAAAAAAAGATAATCATGTCAAAAAATGGGCAGAAGACATGAACAGACACTTCTCCAATGAAGAGATACAAATCGTTAACAGACACGTGAAAAATGTTCAACATCATTAGCCGTCAGGGAGATTCAAATCAAAACCTCATTGAGATACTACATTACACCAGTTAGAATGGCCAAAATTAACAAGACAGTAAACAACATGTGTTGGAGAGGGTGTGGAGAAAGGGGAGCCCTCTTACACTGTTGGTAGGAATGGAAATTGATGCAGCCACTTTGGAAAAGAGTGTGGAGATTTCTTAAGAAATTAAATATAGAGCTACCCTATGACCCAGAAATTGCACTACTGGGTATTTACTCCAAAGATACAGATGTAGTGAAAAGAAGGGCTATCTGTACCCCAATGTTCATAGCAGCAGTGGCCAGAGTTGCCAAACTGTGGAAGGACGAACCATTCGTCCTTTCAATGGACGAATGGTTAAAGAAGATGTGGTCCATATGTACAATGGAGTATTATGCCTCCATCAGAAAGGATGAATACCCAACTTTTGTATCAACATGGACAGGACTGGAAGAGATTATGCTAAGTGAAATAAGTCAAACAGAAAGAGTCAATTATCATATGGTTTTGCTTATTTGTGGAGCATAAGGAATAACACAGAGGACATGTGGAGATGGAGAGGAGTGAGTTGGGGGAAATTGGAGGGGGAGACAAACCATGAGAGTCTATGCACTCTGGGAAACAAACTGAGGGTTTTGGAGAGGAGGGGGGGTGGGGGTTTTGTGAGCCTGTTGGTGAGTATTATGGAGGGCACAAATTGCATGGAGAACTGGGTGTGGTGCATAAACAATGAATTCTGGAACACTGAAAAGAAATTTAAAAAAAAACAAGAAAATAAAAATAATCTATAATCACACACTGTTTATATTTTTTGAGTTTTGTTTTTTTTGTTTTGTTTTGTTTTGTTTTTAGATATTGTCTGTAAGAAATAAAAAAAAATGTCATGGAATCTTAACCTCAGACAAGACTATTCTGCAAACACTATAAAATAAGACAAAGCAAGGGAATTTCATAATTTTGTCTAAGCACAGACAAAAACAGTTTCGCCCTACCAGACACAAAATATCAAGCATGTTCTCTCTCTGCCAAAATGAATGACTGCTACTTCATTCCCAGTTCCAGCTTTTTCTTCATGCTGGTCTCTCTCTTCCTTAACACATAAGATTTGCTGGGATGCCCAATCATAGAATCCCTCCTACTCTGCTTTCTGCCAGCATTTAATCTGGAACAAACTTCTTTATATGCTCTTCCAAATTAACCAACCAGAACCCAAATCCTAGAATTTGGTCTTTATAATAGTATCTTACTGAGACACCCCATACTTCCCCATGGTGTATGTTTTTCCTTGTTGTAGTGAGAAATAAATCTAATGTTTTTAATTATAGATGTGTATATTAATCACATGTATCTGATTCTTTGACATCTAGGGCCTTGCTAGAGGGACTGCTCTTAGCACTGTTAACCAATTCCTAGAGATAGTTAACAATTCATCTGTGACTATGCCTTTCATATGCAAACCAACCAATCTAGAAACCCTACCTCAACCACCTCCTTTATAGGCTTTCATACTCTGCGCCTCTCTTCAGTCACTGTGATCACCTCAGGGGTAAGTACCAGACAACTAGGGGAGCCCATATGCCCATTAAAATTATTCTAATCCTTAATCTGCTTACCCTGTCTTGCCCATTCCTTCCCAAAGAAACCATAATAAAGGATCTTGCCTATGTCCCCATCCCTGTCTCTATCTCCTGACTAATACTGGAGCCTCTTTAGGCACCTCTCATGATGTACTATTACTATTTCCAGGAATTTATAAGTATAAAAACTTCTTCATTCATGACAATCATTTCTGTGTCTGCATACCTTGTCATTCTTGATTAAAACAAATCTCAAGTATATTTTAAAACAGCATGTCCCTTTAACTGAAGAAGAATATATTTTTTTTTCTTCAAATTTTTATTAAATTCTAGTTAGTAAACACATAGTGCAATATTGGTTTCAAGGGTAAAATTCAGTGATTTGTCATTTACATACAACATCCAGTGCTCATCATAATAAGTGCCTTTCGTAATACCCATCAACAATTTGGCTCACCCCCCCACTCCCTCCATCAACCCTCAGTTTATTCTCTCTGGTTAAGAGTCTCTTATGGTTTCTTTCTCTCTTTCACTCTCTAATTATCTCTTTCATTGTGATATATGCTTTCTCATTCATTTTTCTCTATCCAGTGTCCTTCCTCAGGTGTCAAGGTAAACCTAGAAGAAATCATGGCTACATGGACTGCTGTTAGGTTGCAACACCAGGGGCTGTGCTTAGTTGGATAGATTGAAACTTCTGGTAGCTAAAAATATAGTTGGCTAGGTGTGTCAAAACCAAGTTAATGAAGGGAGCCAAAGTCAGTCTCAGAAGGGCAATGTCAAGATTAGAAATTAGGAGAAAGTGTTAGAGACAGAACACTCATTAGGTTTAGACACTGACTGAGAAAAAAAGCAAAACAGAAAAGAAAAGGAGGAAGAAAAAGGGTTTGAGACATTAACCACGAACAAAGCATCAGTGCTTCTTATCTGGGACAGAACCTAAGGAAATGGGGAAAATCTGCATGATATTTAATTTTTAATATTTTTTGTGATTAAAAAAAAAATATATATATATATATATATATATATATATATATATATATATATATATATATATATTTGGGAGAGAGAAAGAGAGGAATAGAATGAGCAGAGGGGACAGAGGATCTCATGCAGACTCCATGCTGCATGTATAACCCATCTTGGGGCTTGATTGCACAACCCTGAGATCATGACCTGAGCCAAAACTAAGAATCTGATGTCTAACTGACTGCATCACTCAGGTGCCCCTTTATATTTATTTTTTTTTTTAAGATTAGTTACAACAAATAAAAATACTTATTGTTTGGATATTTACCAGATGACAGAGGAGTGGGGGACCTCGTTTCAACCAGTCCCGGAATTTAGCTGGGTATCTACCAAGCCAGACTGAACACCCATGAAATCAGCCAGAGATGTAAGATTGTATGACAGGAAGCACCAGATAATAGCCTTTGAACAGAATACAGAAGCTTAACTGAAAAATGCTTGGATTGGGTGGCCACTTGTGTGGACCTGTGCCTGTGGACCTGGGGGGCTGGCCATCACTGTAGCCACCACCCACCGAGACTGGGATCGCATGTGGTTTTGGAGGTACAGGGGGCAGAGACAGGTAGGGGCCTGGGTCCACAGCTGAGAGGATCGCTGGGGGCATGCACTACCAGTAGGAGGCTGCGTTTTTTAGCCATGCTTACAGAAAGGGACGCTGTATATTCTAGAGGGTTCAGAGAGGAGCAGACTCCTCTGGGGTGGAGATCTGGGTGTGGACATTTTCCTTTGCCCTGACCCTCCAAAAAATCTTGAAAAGCTGCCAGAGAACAAAAGCCAAAAAAAACTGGTTTCCAGAAAGCCCAACCCTTTGATGGGGGCAGGGTAACTCCTTCCAAGCAGGATTGCCTGAAAAACAACACGGCAGACCCCTCCCCCAGAAGACAAGCTGGAAGAACAAGAGAATGACAACTTGAGGGTCCCCATAAAACTGTAAAACCCCAACACCAGGGGAAATTAGTATAGTGAACACCTTGTGTTGCCTCAGGGCCCATGTGTTTCTTAGATACAGCTTTTTAAATCTTTCTCATGTTCTCTGTTTTTTTTTTCTTTTGACCCATTTAGCATTTCAACTAGATGCTTAATACAACATTTTCCATAGTCGCTTTTTAACTACTACTGCTTCACACATATACTTTTTTTTCTCTTGTACACACACACACACACACACACACACACGACCTTCATTGTGGTCCTTTTTTCCCTATTCAACACTACCTTTATATATATACACCGTTTTTAATTTCCCTGTAACTCTGGGAAGTAGTATTTTCTAACAAAGATAACAAAATACACCTAGGAAGAATTGTAACACCCTATATCACACACTTTAAGAGATTATAGCTCCCCCTTCTCTATGCCCCTCCCCCCCTTTTTAACTTTATAAACCTTATTCTTTGGTTTTATTTTGGCTGGGTTTTCTTGGTGGTGGCTTCTGATCACTACAAACCTCCCCAGGATGCACCTTCCCTGAATTGTGGTTGATATTTTCAACTCTGTACATTCCCTCAACCACCCCTCAACAGAATGATTAAGAGGAGGAACTCCCAACAAAGAAAATAACAAGAGACAATACCCTCTCTGGTAGACCTAAGGATATGGATATAAGCAAGATATCAAAAATAGACTTCAGGATAACAGTTATGAAGACAATAACTAGGCTGGAGAAAACCATTAACAGCCACATAGATTCTCTAAGGGCAGAAATGAGAGCTAATCAGGCTAAATTTTAAAATGCTAGATCCAATCTAAGCTAGATACTCTAAAAGCTAGGGTAAATGAAACAGAAAAACAAATTAGTGATCAAGAAGACAAGCTGATAGATAGGAAGGGACAGAAGGAGGCCTGGAACAAACCCCTTAAAATCCATGAAAACAGAATTAGAGAAATAAATAATGCCATAAAACATTCCAATATCAGAATCACTGAGATCCCTGAGGGTGTGGAGAGAGCAAGAGGATTAGAAGATATATTTGAGCAAATCGTAGGTGAGAACTTCTCTAATGTGGGGAATGAAACTGGCATACATGTCCTAGAGGCAGAGAGAACCACTCCGAAGATCAAAGAGAACAGACTGACACCCTGGCATGTAAGAATAAAACTTGCAAATCTTAGATCCAAGGAAACCATTCTAAGTCCAGTTAGGGGGAAGACATTCCTTCCCTACAGAGGGACGAACATCAGAATAACATCAGAACAGTCCACAGAGACATAGCCAGACAGTAAGGACTGGCAAGACATATTCAGGGTAGTAAATGAGAAGAACATGCAGCCAAGAATACTTTATCTGGCAAGGCTATAATTCAGAATGGATGGAGAGACAAAGAGCTTCCAGGACTGGCAGAAACTGAAAGAATAGGTGAACACTAAGCCAACCCTACAAGAAATATTAAGGAAGGTTCTACAAAAGGTGAAAGTCTCCAAGAGTGATATAGAACAGAAATTTACAGAGACAATCTATAGAAGCAAGAACTTCACAAGCAACATGAGGACAATAAAATCATATCTTTCAATAGTCACTCTCAATGTGAATGGACTAAGTGCTCCCATGAAATGGCACAGGGTTGCAGATTGGATAAAAAGACAGAACCCATCCATATGCTGTCCACAAGAGACCCATTTTGAAACTAAAGATACATCCACACTGACAATGAAAGGTTGGATAATAATCTTTCATACCAACAGACCTCAAAAGGAAGCTGGGGTAGCAATTATCATATCAGAAAAAAAAATAGGTTTTAAGCTAAATACAGTAGTTAGAGATACAGAAGGACACTATATCATTCTTAAAAAGTCTACCCAATAAGAGGATCAAACTATTGTAAATATCTATGCCCCCAACATGGGATAAGCCAAGTATGTAAGCCAATTGTTAACCAAAATAAAGAGACATATTGATAATGATATATTAATAGTAGGATATCTCAATAATCCAGTCTCAGCAAAAGACAGATCATCTAAGCAGAAAATCAACAAAGAAACAAGAGCTTTGAATGACACACTGGACCAGACGGACCTCATAGATATGTACAGAATATTCCACCTTAAAACAACAATTCACACAGAACTTTCTCCAAAATAGACCACATACTGGGTCACAATCAGGTCTCAACCAATACCAAAAGACTGAGATCATTCACTGCATATTCTCAGACCATAATGCTTTGAAACTGGAGCTCAATCACAAGAAAAAATTCAGAAGAAATTCAAACATTTGGAAGCTAAAGACCATACAATGTTTGGGTCAACCAGGAAATCAAAGAAGAACTTAAATAATTCATGGAAACCCAATAAGAATGAAAACACATTGGTCCAAAACCTACACAATACTGATAAGGTGGTCCTAAGGGGGAAATTTATAGTCATCCAAGTCTCATTAAAAAAAAAATAGAAAAATCCCAAATTCACCAACTAAGTTTACACCTTAAAGAACTGGAGAAGAGACAACAAATTAAGCCCATGTCATGCATGAGAAAGGAAATAATTATGATAGAGCAGAGATCAATGAATTAGAAACCAGAAATATAGTAGAACACATCACCTAAACAAGAAGCTGGTTCTTTGAAAGAATTAATGAGATCAATAAACCACTAGGCAGACTTATCCAAAAGATAAGAGAAAAGACCAAGTTAATAAAATTATGGATGTCCCCTGGGGATAAAAATATATTATATGTTTATAAAAAATAAAATAAAATAAATAAAATTAGGGATGAAAGGGGAGAGATCACGACTAACACCAAGGAAATAGAAATAATTATCAGAAATTTTTATCAAAGATTATATGCCAATAAATTAAGCAACATGGAAGAAATGGATATTTCCTGGAAACCTATGAACTATCAAGACTGAAACAAGAAGAAATTGAAAACCTGAGTAGACCAATAACCAGTAACAAGGTTGAATCAGTGATCAAAAACCTCCCAAAAAACAAGAGTCCAGGAACTGATGGATTCCCTGGAGAATCCTACCAAACATTCAAAGAAGAAATTATACTTATTATCCCAAAGCTGTTTCACCAGAAAGGAGAATTTCAGACCAGTATCCCTGATGAATGTGGATGCCAAAATTCTCAACAAGATCCTAGCTAATAGGCACAAACAGTACATTAAAAGGATTATCCATCAGAACCAGGTAGAATTTACCTCTGGAATGCAAGGGTGATTTAACATTCACAAATCAATGTGATAGAACACATTAATAAGAGGAGAAGAACATATAGTCCTCTCAATGGATGCAGAAAAAGCATTTGACAAACTACAGCTTCCTTTCTTGATTAAAATGCTTCAGAGTGCAGGGATAGAGGGAGCATTCCTCAATTTCATAAAAACCATCTATGAAAAGCCCACAGTGAATATCATTCTCAATGGGGAAAAGCTGAGAGTCTTTTCCTTAAGATCAAAAACACGACAAGGATGCCCACTCTCACCACTATTGTTCAACATAGTATGGAAGTCCTAGCAACAACAGACAACAAAAAGAAATAAAATGTATTCAAATTGGCCATGAAGAAGTCAAACTCTCTCTCTTCACAGATGACATTATACTCTGTGTGGAAAACCTATAAGTCTCCACCTCCAAATTACTAGAACTCATATAGCAAGTCAGTAATGTGGCAGGATACAAAATCAATGCACAAAAATCAGTTGCTTTCCTATACACTAACAATGTAACTGTAAAAGGAAAAATTAGCAAATAAATTCAATTTACAATAGTGCCAAAAAACCGCAAGATACCTTGGAAAAACCTAACCAAAAAGGTAAAGGATCTATACTCTAGGAACTACAGAACACTTATGAAAGAAATTGAAGAAGACACAAAAAGATGGAAAAACATTCCATGCTCATGGATCTGAAGAATAAACATTGTTAAAATGCTGCCCAAAGCATTCTATACTTTCAATGCCATCCCAATAAAAATATAAATGGAATTTTTCAAAGTGCTGGAAGAAACAACCCACAATTTGTATGGAAACAGAAAAGACCCCAAATAGATAAGGAAATGTTGAAAAAGGAAAAACAAAAAGCTGGGGACATCACATTGCAAGATTTGAAGCTATATTACAAACCTGTGATCACCAAGACAGCATGGTATTGGCACAGAAACACACAAAAAGATAAATGGAACAGAATGGAGAGCCCAGATATGGACCCTCAGCTCTATGGTAAATTAATCTTCCACAAAACAGGAAAAAATATCCAATGGAAAAAACACAGTATTTTCAAAAAATGGTGAGGGAAAACTGGACTGAAGAATGAAACTCCACCATGCTCTTACACCATACACAAAGATAAACTCTAAATGGATAAAGACATCAATGTGAGACAGGAATCCATCACAGTCTTAAAGAAGAACACTCTGAGTAACCTCTTTGATATTGATCACATCATTCTTTTAAGACACATCTCCAAAGACAAGGGAAACAAAAGTGAAAATTAACTTTTGGGACATTATCAAGATAAAAAATTTCTGCACAGCCAAAGAATCAGTCAAGAAAACAAAGAGGCAAACCATGGAATGGAAGAAGATATTTGCAAATGACACTACAGACAAAGGGCTGATATCCAAGATCTATAAAGAACTCAAACTCAACACACACAAAAAACAGATAATCACATCAAAAAATGGGCAGAAGACATGAACAGACACTTCTCCAAAGAAGACATACAAATGTCTAACAGACACATGAAAAAATGTTCAACATCATTAGCCATCAGGAAAATTCAAACCAAACCACATTGAGATGCCACCTTAAGCAAGTTAGAATGGCAAAAATTAACAAGGCAAGAAACAACAAATGTTGAACAGGCTGTAGAGAAAGAACCCTCTTACACTATTGGTGGGAATGCAAGTTGGTGCAAGCACTTTGGAAAACAGTGTGGAGGATCCTCAGAAAGTTAAAAACAAAGCTACCATATGATCCAGCAATTGCACTACTGGATATTTACCCCAAAGATACAGATATAGTGAAAAGAAGGGCCACATATACCCCAATGTTCATAGAAGCAAGGTCCATGATAGCCAAACTGGGGAAGGATCTGAGATACCCTTCAACACGTGAATGGATAAAGAAGATGTGGTCCTAACGGAACAGAGTAGAGTCAAGATATGGACCCTCAACTCTATAGTCAAATAATCTTCAACAAAGGAGGAAAAAAATGTTCAGTGGAAAAGACAGTCTCTTCAATAAGTGATGCTGGGAAAATCGGGCAGCTATGTATAGAAGAATGAAACTCAACCATTCTCTCACACCATACACAAAGATAACCTCGAAATGGATGAAAGACTTCAATGTGAGGCAGGAATCTATCAAAATCCTAGAGGAGAACATAGGCAGTAACCTCTTCAACATCAGCTGCAGCAACTTCTTTCAAGACATGACTCTAAAGGCAAAGGAAACAAAAGCAAAAATGAACTTTTGGGACTTAATCAAGATCAACAGCTTCTGCACAGCAAAGGGAACAGTCAACAAAACAAAGTGACAACCCACAGAATGGGAGAAGATATTCGCAAATGACACTTCAGACAAAGGGCTAATATCCAAAATATATAAAGAGCTCCTCAAACTCAAGATCCAAAAAATAGATGATCATGTCAAAAAATGGCAGAAGACATGAAGAGACACTTCTCCAAAGAAAACATACAAATGGTTAAGAGACATACAAAAAAATGTTCGTCATCACTAGCCATCAGGGAAATTCAACTCCAAACCACATTGAGATAACACCTTACACCAATTAAAATGGCTAAAATCAACAGGGCAGGAAACAACAAATGTTGGAGAGGATGTAGAGAAAGGGGAACCCTCCTACATTGTTGGTGGGAATGCAAGGTGGTATAGCCACTTTGGAAAACAGTGTGGAGATTCCTCAAAAAATTAAAAATAGAGCTATCTTATGACCCTGCGATTGCACTACTGGATATTTGCCCCAAAAATACAGATGTAGTGAAAAGAAGGGCCATCTGTACCTCAGTGTTCATAGCAGCAATGGCCACAATCACCAAACTGTGGAAAGAGCCTAGATGCCCTTCAACAGACTAATGGATAAAGAAGATGTGGTCCATGTATATAATGGAATATTATGCCTCCATCAGAAAGGATGAATACCTAACTTTTGTATCAACATGGACAGGACTGGAGGAGATTATGCTGAGTGAAATAAGTCAAGCCAAGAAAGTCAATTATCATATGGTTTCACTTACTTGTGGAGCATAAGGAATAACATGGAGGACATTAGGAAAAGGAAAGGAAAAGTGAAGTGGGGGGAATTGGAGGGACAGAAGAAGCATGAGAAATTGTAGCCTCTGAGAAACATACTGAGGGTTTTGGAAGGATAGGGGGTGGGAGGATGTATGAGCTTGGTGGTGGGTATTAAGGAGGGCATGTATTGCATGAAGCAGTGGGTATTATATATAAACAATGAATCATGGAACACTACTTCAAAAACTAATGATGTATATGGTGGCTAACAATAATAAAAATATTTATTGTTTGATTTTGCAGATTTTATAGCTTTATTTTTAGGAAGAGCTATTTTATTTCCTTTCAATTTAAATATAAAATTATCTAAGTTTAATTTTTTTCTACTAGTTAGAAAGTGAGAATAGTGATCTGTCTTGTTAATAATGAATATATAACAAATGATGTCATGAAGTTGGGATGTCTGATGTAAGTGCAGCTTTGGAAGGCCAGAAAAGCTCTCAGAAAAGATGGTGGTAGGTGACTTATTCTCTTCATGCTGGATAGAATATGAAATTCTGAATCTCAAGCAATATTTGATTCCAAATGGGATCATTTTCCAGCAATAGACAACATATGAATACAGTAAATATTGCTTCCACATACACAAATTCCAGCTACCATTCTCTGGTAGCTTCAGATTATGAATGCCCTTTTAAAAATGTTGTACAACATTCTAGATTTGATCTGACCTCTAACCTAACATAGCATGGGCTTTGTGGGAAGCCATGATATGTTGTTGACTCATATTGAGTTTTTTGTCAACCGAACTCCCTAATGCTTTTATGATAAGTCTCCAGTTCTGTTTTTGTGAAATTAGTATTTTTGGAACTAAATGCATGAATTTCCATTTAATTCAATTAAACTTCATATTTTAGTGTTAGTCCAATATTTATTATGAGTCATAATAATAGCTTTCTTGAAAAAGTCAATAAACGTTTTTTAGACTCAAATAGTGAATAGATTCTTTTGCCCATCTATAGTGTCTGTGATGAACTCCTCAAATCTTCCATCATAGTGCAAAAATATCCATATGCAATTCATAAGCTAATTGGTGTTATGGTGTCCCAATAACTTTTTATTTACAAAAACAATCAAGAGGGGAGCCTTGGTGGCTCAGTTGGTTAAGCATCTGCCTTCTGCTCAGGTCATGATCCTGGAGTCTTGAGATCGAGCGCTTCATTGTGATCCCTACTCAGCAGGGAGTCTTCTCCCTCTGCCCCTCACCCTGCTTGTGTTCTCTCTCTCTCTCCTCTCTCTCATTGTCTTTCTCTCCCTCTCTCTCTCAAATAAATAAATAAATAAAATCTTAAAAAAATGAAAAAAATATTTGGTCTGCGAGCTTAGTCTGTTATCCCCTAAGGTAAAATATTGTACATATAAGCCTGTCTTGAGCCTTCTGAGAAGTAATTCTATAGCTTTCCTCAGAGTTTAAAAGAGTTCAGGTCTCCAAGATAGTGAACATGGGCTCTAGGGACTATCAGAATGTATTCTTGCTAGGTTTATAATCATTTGCATGTAGAATGACAGTTCCAGTTTATGTCTATTGTCTCAGTGTTTAGTTTCATTAGTTCCCTCTTTCACTCTCAAAAGTCTCTTAGTTTGGTTTAGAACTATATTATTACTCTGTTAATACGCTATATGGATATGGTCCCTCTTAGGCCCAGACAAGTTTATAAAACTTAAAATTTAATCAAGATCTCTAGTTTAACTGTTCAGGTAATTAATCTTGCAACGACTAGTACCTTGCTATTTTTTTCTCTTCTATTCAGTTTTAAAATGGCAGATTAAAGGAATGAGAGACAAAGGGTTATTGTGATGGACTAAAAGATGGTTTAAATTACTTGTGTTGAGAGGAATTGGGGGGCAAACAATAGCACCATAAAGAGAAAAACAGGGACTGTGGTCAGAAAAATAGTACTGAGGCCAGAATAAAGGGGAGCATACACAAATGGTCCCTCTTTGGAAATACTACCACAAAATTCATGGTTTTTCAATCTCCTGGTTCTGTGTTGAGGAGAAAAAATTCTTAACATTTTTGAGATGTTTCTAAGGGCCATTTAATTAAAAACTGAAGATTGCCAAGACTTTTAGATGCATGTGTGTGGGGATGGACTACTTGGGGCTTTGCTCCAACACTACAACTTTGTAATTCCTCTAGAAATCTGTTTTCTAAATAGAAGTTGAGATAAATCTGCTTTCTACATGAATATATTCTAGAAATGTTCTTCTATCAGTGAGTTGTATTGATTTTGGCAAGGGATTTCCCCTCTCTGAGCTTAAGGACTGTCTTATTTTTTTAAGTGGGATGCTAATTTGTGTTATGCCAGTAGAGATTTTTGGAAAATCAAGTACAAAGTGGCTTTTGTAATGCAGACAAAAAGTGGGTGTGCATGTATGTGCGTGTATTACTTTAAAATCTTTTCCTGAGTTTTTTGGGACTAACCTTAAAGCTATTTCTTTAACTGCATATCTGATGTACCTGCTATTATTCCTTTTTACCTGTATTCTCAAAGAGTATGCTCAGTATAATATATTTGAGGGTTCTTCCCTTTATTTCAAATTGTAGGACAGTCTGACCTCCAATTTCATGAAGTCATTTAAGAGTGCTTATATTTTGGGGGAAGAGTTAAGATGGCAGAGAATTAGGGGAACCCTAAGCTTTTCTCATCCCTCAAACACAGCTAGATATCAATCATTCTGCACACCCTAGAAGTCAATTGGAGGTCTGAGAGAACAAAAACTCCCAGTCTACAATTAGAAAAGTGACAATCTTTTGGAAAACTGGAGGGGCAGAAGGTTGAACTGGGGTAGAAATAGGAAAAAGGGGGAATACCTATCCCTGGAGGAACAATGTGTGTCCACACCACAGGTGACCCTAAAATTTGGGGTTTTGAAACTCAATTGTGGCCTGAGATTAAAACAAACAAAAAACAAAAAACAAAAACAAAAAAAACCCTGGGCACAGGAAGGGTGAATGGAGGATTCTGACAGAAATTGGGGACACAAGTGATTGATTGCTCTTCTGCGAGGGCTCACTGAAGAGAGGCCTCACAAATGTTAAGCTCCTGGGCTAGAGAACAAGGTGCCACCATATTCATCTTGCCCCATTAGCCCTGAAAACCTTCAGGGAGCAAAACAGCACCACCTAGTGGAAGCCAAAGCTGCTTACTCCAATATCTGCCTCCCTGTGTCCTGGAGGCACATTTCCACTTAGGTAAGTCTACCTGAAAGTCAGCATGAAAGGACCCTCCCCGAGAAGACCAGCACAAACAATTTGCTTCCACCATGTTTACTAATCATAAAATGCTGCAAAGCTTCAGCTGTAGGGGAAAATAGGATCTGGTTTCCTTTTTACCTGTATTCTTTATTTTTATATTATTTTTTCAGGGAGCCTGGGTGGCTAAGTTGGTTAAGTGTCTGCCTTTGGCTCAGGTCATGATCTGGAGGTCCTCCCATTGAGTCCTACATCAGCATCTCTGCTCAGCAGGAAGATTGCTTCTCCCTCTCTTTATGTCCCTCCCCCCTGCTCATGCTCTCTTTCTCTCTCTCAAATAAATAAATAAATACCTTTGTAAAAATTAATAAATTATGTTTTTATTCATTTTCTTTTTAAAGTTTTCGTATTTTTAAATTTTTTAATATTTTAATATTTATATACGTACCATACACACACACATACACACACACATATACACACATACAGTTTACTTTCATTTTATTTTATTTCACTTTATTTTATTTGTTATTTATTTTTTATGGGGTGAGGTCTAAATTATTTTAAAAAGTGAACCAAAACACATGCATGTTCTACTGTTTGGGGTTTGATTTTTTTTCTTCTGTTCATTGTTTTGTTTTTTTTTCTTCTCTCTTCTTTCCTTTTCTGGACAAAATAATGAGACAGAGAAATTTACCCCAAAAGAAAGAACCAGATCTCTCCACAGAAATTTGACAGGCCAGAAAGCAGTGGAAGCAAATAGTCAAAGTGCTGAATGGGAAAAATATCAGCTGAGAATCCTTTTTCCAGCAAGGCTTTCATTCAGAATAAAAGGAGGTATTAAAGAGTTTCCTAGACAAACAAAAGCTAAAGGAGTTCATGACCACTAAACCAGTCCAGTAAGACAATTTAAGGAGGAGTCTTTGAGTGGAGGGGGAAAAAAAAGGACAAAAAGCAACAAAGACTAGAAAGGACAAGTGAACATCTCCAGAAACCACCTCTATAGGTAACAAAATGGCCATAAATTCATACCTTTCAATAATCACTCTGAATGTAAATGGATAAATGCTCCAATCAAAATACATAGGTAAAAATACATAGGGTATCAGAATGGATTAAAAGCAAAACAAAACAAAACAAAGAACAACAATAACAAAAACACAAAAACAAGATCCATCTATATACTGTCTATGGGAGACTCATTTTAGACCTAAGGACCGCTTCAGGGTGAATGTGAAGGTATGAAGAACCATCTCTAATGCTAATGAATATCAAAATAAAACCAGAGCAGCCATACTTATATCAGACAAATGAGATTTTAAAACAGACTGCAACAAGAGATGAAGAAGGGCATTATATTATACATTAGGGGTCTATCCATCCAGAAGATCCAAAAATTGTAAATATTTATACCCTCAACTTGGGAACACTCAAACATATAAATCAATTAATAGCAGAGTTAAAGAAACTCATTGACAAAAATACAATAGCACCCTACTTATAGCAATGGATACACCACCTAAGCACAAAATCAACAAGGAAACAATAACTTTGAATGACAAACTGGACCAGATGGACTTAACAGATATATTCAGAACTTTTCACCCTAAAGCAGCATCATGCACATGTTTTGTACACATGGATCATTATATAGAATAGAATAGAATAGAATAGAATAGAATTATATAGAATAGAATAGAATAGAATAGAATAGAATAGAATAGACATTATATAGAATAGAGCACATACTGTCTAACAAATCAGGCCTCAACCAGTACAAAAAGTTTGTATATTTTCAGACTGAAATGTTATGAAACTTGAAATAAACCAGAAGAAAAAATTGGAACAACCTTAATTATATGGAGGTTAAAGAACATCTTACTAGAGAATTAATGGGGTAAACAGGAAACCAAAGAAATAATTAAAAAAAAAAACATGGAATCAAATGAATATGAAAACACAAAAGTCCAAAACCTTTGGGATACAGAAAAGGTGATCCTAATAGGGAAGTATATCATAGTACAGGCCCACCACAAGAAGCAAGAAAAGTCTCAATTATACAAGCTAACTTTACACCTAAAGGAGCTAGAAAGGGAGTAGGAAATAAACCCTAAAAACATCTGCAGAAGGGAAATAATAAAGATTAGAGAACAAATCAACAATATAGAAACAAAGAAAAAAAAACACAGAAGACTCACTTAATGAAAATAGATGGTTCTCTGGCATAATTAATAAAATCGGTAATTCCTTAGCCAGACTTACCGAAAATAAAAAAGGACCCAGAGAGATAAAATCACAAATTAAAGACCATAGATCACAGCCAACACCACAGATATACAAAAAAATTATTAGAGATTACTATGAAAAAGTATATGCCAACAAACTGGGGAAGAAATGGACAAATTCCTAGAAACCTACAAACCATAAAAAAAGAAGTAGAAAGGAAAAAAAAGAATTAAAAAAATGAAGTAGAAAGGGGCACCAGGGTGGATCAGTTGGTTAAGCATCTGTCTTTGCCTCAGCTGATGATTCTGGGGTTCCTGGGATTGAGCCCCGCATTGAGCTTCTTCCTCAGTGGAGAATCTGCTTCTCCCTCTCCCTCTATCTGCCACTCACCCAGCTTGTTCTCTCTCTCTCTCTCTCTTAAATAAATAACTAAAATCTTTTAAAAATGAAGTAGGAAGAAATAGAAAATATGAACAGACCAATAACCAGCAAAGAATTAATTCAGTAATCAAAAATCTCCCAAAAACGAAAGTTCATGTCTTCCCACAGGTATTTTACCAGACATTGAAAGAAGAATCAATGCCTATTCTCAAAATGTTCCAAAGAATAGAAATGGAAGGAAACTTCCAAGCTCATTCCATGAAGGCAGCATTACTTTGATTCTGAAACCAAAGACCCCACTGAAGATAAGAATTACAGGCTAAAATCCCTGAGGAACATGGATACAAAAATTCTGGTATTTTAACCAGCAAATTTAATTCAACAGTGCATTAAAAGAGCAAATTTATTCATCTTGATGAAGTAAGAATTTTTTTTCCCCTGGGCTGCAGGAGTAGTTCAATATTCACAAATCAATCAACATGATACACCCCATTAATAAAAAAAAGGATAAGAACCATATGATCCTGTCAATAGATGAAGAAAAAGCATTTGACAAAACATAACATCCTTTCTTTATAAAAACTCTCAAAAAGTAGGGATAGAGGGAATATACCTCAACATCATAAAGGCAATATACACAAGAAACAAAACTAATGTCATTCTCAGTGGGGTAAAATTGAGGTTCTTTCCTCTACAGTTAGGGAGAAGACAAGGGTGTGCCCTCTCGTCATTACTATTTAATGTAGTACTGGAAGTCTTAGCCTCAGCAATCAGAAAACTAAAAGAAATAAATGGCATCCACATTGGCAAGGAAGAAGTCAAATTTTCACTATTTGCAGATGACCCAATAAACTATGTAGAAAACCCAAAAGACTCTACCAAAAAAATTTCTGGAACTAATAAATAAATTCAGCAAAGTTGCAGGATATAAAACCAATGTGCAGAAATCTGTTGCATTTCTATGCACCAATAACAAAGCAGCAGAAAAAGAAATCAAGGTATCAATCCTATTTGCAATTACACCAAAAATAGTAAGATACCTAGGGATAACTCTAACCAAAGAGGTAAAAGATCTGTACTCTGAAAACTACAAAATGCTTATGAATGAAACTGAAGTAGACACAAAGAAATGGGAAGGCATCCCACGCCTATGTATCGGAAGAACAAACAAGTTCATAATGTCTATACTACCCAAAGCAGTCTAAACATTTAATGTTTCCCCTATCAAAATACCACTACCATTTTTCACAGAGCTTAAACCAACCTAAAATTTGTATGGATCCACAAAAGACCTCAAATAGCCAACACAGTTCTGAGAAAGAAAAACCTAAACTGGAGGCATCATGATTCCAGGTTAAAGGTATATTACAAAACTGTAGTAATCAAGATAGTATGATACTGGCACAAAAACAAAAACATGGATCAATGGAATAGAATAGAGAACCCAGAAATGGATCCACAACCGTATGGTCAACCAATCTTTGACAAAGCAGGAAAGAATATCCAATGGAAAAAATACAGTCTCTTCAACAAGTAGTGTTAGAAGAACTGGACAGCAACATGCATAAGAATGAAACTGAACTACTTTCCCACACCATACACAAAAATAAATTCAAAATGGATGAAAGACCTAAATGTGAGACAGGACACTATCAAAACCTACATGAGAATACAGGCGGAAACCTCTTTGACCTCGACCATAGAAACTTCTTGTTAGACAGATAGCAGGAGGCAAAGGAAATAAAAGCAAAAATGAACTATTGGAAATTCATCAAGATAAAAAGCTTATGTCCAGTGAAGGAAACAATCAACAGAACTAAAAGGCAGCCTACAGAATGAGACAAGATATTTGCATACAAAATTTATTATCTAAAATCTTTAAAGAAATATCAAACTCAACACCCCAAAACCAAATAAAACAGTTAAGAAATGGGAAGTGGACATGAATAGACAGTTTTCCAGAAAGATATCCAGATGGGTTACAGACAAATGAAAAGATGCTCAACATTACTCATCATCAGGGAAATACAAATGAAAACCATTATGAGATACCACATCACACCTGTCAGAATGGCTAAAATTATCAACACAGGAAACAACAGATGTTATTGAAGGTGCAAAGAAAGGGTAACCCTCTTACACTGGTGCAACCACTCTGAAGAGCAGTATGGAGGTTCCTCAAAAAGTTGTAAATAGAACTACCTTATAATACAGAAATTACACCACTAGGTTTTTACCCAAAGGATAAAAAAATACACATATGAAGGGATACATGCACCCTGACATTTATAACAGCATTATTAAGAGCAGCCAAGGCATGGGGAGTCCAAATGTCCCCCCCATACCTTGGAGAAAATATATATATAAAATCACCAGTGGAATATTACCCAACCGCCAAAAGGAATGAAAGAGATAAGTTGGTGGAAGAGTAGGGGACCTCATTTCAACTAGACCCCTGAATTTAGATAGATAATTATCAAAATATTCTGAACACCTATGAATTCAACCTGAGATGTAAGAAGAGAATTGCTGGAATTCTACAAATAGAAAAGTGACCACTTTTGCAAGGTACAAGGAGGGAAGAAATGAATCTTACAGGATATGTTGGAAGATAATCAGTGGTGGGGAGGGAGCCTCCATAAGCCAGCTACCAGAAAGTGATATAGCCCTGGAGCCCAATGTCAGGATCTTTAGAAATCTCCTCCTGTGGTGGGCTGAGGTGGTGAAGCAGGGCAGAATCCTTTGTGGGACAATGGGGTCTCATAATCCCTAAGGTCACAGAAAGAACAGGGGTGCCTGAGCAAGCAGAGTTCCCAAGCACTGGAGCGAGGAACCTAGTATGGGTCAGTGTGCTCCAGAGGGGCTTTCAGCGCACCACAGTTCATCATAATCCTCAAACTGCTGCATGATTATGCTACAGCTGTCATGCAGGGGCCCTGCAAAGGAGAGAAAGGCAGTAGCACACTGCCTTCTCCTGGGAGGAGTGGCATAGACATGCCCCACAGGAGTCTGGAATTTGGTACACACAAAACTGAAGACTGTTCCTGAGGGATTGCTGAATAAAGGGGACGATGGTCTCTTGGCTCTGGGGCTTGAGATCAGGGTACAGCAATTTTTGTTTTCATCTTCTAGAGAGATGGAAGGCCTGCAGGGAAAAAAAATCCACCTACACCAACAAGTAGCAGTTCACACTGAGGGGAAAGGGGCATTGCAACTCCACCCAGGCAAAGACTCCTGAGAATCAGCACAGAACGCCCCTCCCCCGGAAGACCAACTGAAACATCAGGGGAACACCAAATTTACAGATCACACAGTACTGCCAACTCCAGGGCAAGGGGAACACAATATATAGAATTTGAGAGTTTTTTTCCTCATGATTCATTTATCTTTCAGTTTAAATTTTTCTTTTTTCCTTTTCAATTAGTTTCTTATTTTAACAACTCTTTGTTTTTGTCATTTTTAACATTCTTTTTTTACATTTACATTTCATAGATATATGTCTCATTTTGGCTTCCTTTCACTGTATTTAATTTAATTAATTAAATAAAATTAATAATTATTAATTATACTGCTAATAATTAATAATTAAATAAAATAAATGAATTTTAATTTATTTCTAAAAATATTTATTTTATCTATTTGACAGAGAATGAAAGAGCACAAATAGAGGGAGCAGTAGAGGAAGAGGGAGAAGTTGGCTCCCCAACAAACAGGGCGCCCAATGCAGGGTTTCATCCCAGGACCCTGGGATCATGGTATGAACAGAAGGCAGATGCTTAATGGACTGAGCAACATAGGCGCCCCAATTTTATTTTTGTGTGTATATAAGTTTGGCTTTCTTTACAATTTTGGGATATATTATCTTCTATCAAACAGCACAAATACACCCAGGACCAAGTCAATCACCCTGTTTTGTCCCCCTGGGAGATTATGTTCTCTATTTCCACCCCTGCACCACCCTCTTTTTTTTATTTTTGTTTTTGTGTTTTGATTTTTGTTTCTGACCTCTTCAGATTTGTCTACTGTGTATTTCACTTGGGTCACGGTTGATATTCTTGATTTTGTTGACTTGTTCATCCATTCTTCTCTCGGCAAAATGACTAGGAGGAATTCACAACAAAAAGATGTACAAGAGGAAATACTTCCTGCCACAAATCTAATTTATAAAGCTATAAGTAAAATGTCAGAGATGGAGTTCAGGATAGTAATTATAAAATTATTAGCTGGACTTGAAAAAAGCATAAAGACACTAGAGAATGTCTTAGAGCTGAAATAAAATCTTCTCAGACCAAAATTTAAAATTCTCCAACTGAGATGCATTCTAAATTGGATGCTCTAACAGCTAGAGTAAATGAGGCAGAAGAGAGAGTAAGTGACAAAGAAGACAAATTGATGGAAAGGAAGGAGGCTGAGATAAAGATGGAAAAACAACTAATAGACCATGAGGAGAGGCTTTAAGACATCAGGGATACTATAAAACAAAACAATATTAGAATTACCAGAGTCCTTGAGGGAGAAGAAAGAGAGGGTCAGAAGATATACTAGAACAAATCATAGCTGAGACCTTCCCTAATCTGGGGAAAGAAATAGGCATTTAGGTCCAAGAGGTAGAGAGGACTCCTCCCAAAATCAATAAAAATAGAGCAGTATCCCAACATATAATTGTGAAGCTTGCAAATTTCAGACATAAAAAGAAAATCCCTGAAAGCAGCTGGAGACAAGAGGATCTTAACTTAAAAAGGTAGAAAATTAGGCTGGCAACAGATCTATCCAAAGAGATCTGGCAGGAGAGAAAGGGCTGGCAAGATATATTCAGGGTACCAAATGATAAGAACATGCAGCCAAGAATACATTATATAGCAAGGCTGTCATTTAGAATGGGATAAAAAAGAGCCTCCAGGACAGACAGAAACTGAAAGAAACGAACAAACATAAAGACCTCCAGAGAACAAAAACCTGAAAAACCAGTTTCCTCAGGGCCCACCCTCTTGAGGGGGGCAGGAGGACTTAACTCAGGGAACATTGCATCAAAACCCTCGAGGCAGGCCCCTCCCCCAGAAAACCAACGAGGAAAAAAAAAAGAAAGAAAAAAAAAGAGACAAGAGAACAACCACCACTACTTCACAGATACAACTTTTGTTTTTGATTCGTTCCCAATATTCTGGCTCATTTTTTTTATATAGATAATTTTTAACCTACTTAACATCACAGTGAGATGTCCAGTACATCAGATTCCATAATAACCTTTTAACCTGAATTTTTGATACATATACCCGTGTTTTTCTTTTGCTTTTCTATTTTTTTTTAATTTTTTAAAATTTTAGTTTAGTTTAGTTTATTATTTATTATTTTTATTTTTTTAATATTCATATAGAGTTAAACTTCAAGGTAGTCCCCTTTCCCCAATCAATGCTACCCCTATAGGTAAACCAATTTTTAATCCCCCTTTATCTTAGGAAAGTTGAGTCCTTTAACAAAGATATCAAGATAAGTCCAGGAAGAATCAAAATAACCTTCCTCGCCCACACTGAGAATTTATAACTACTCTCCCATCTTTTTCTTCTGTCAGTGTTTCTGTGTATTTGTGTTTGTCCTGATAGTATATAAATCTTATACTTGGGGTTCTTTTTGACGAGGTTCTTCTCTTTTTTTTTTTTTTTGCCTATATATATATATATATATATATATATTTTTTTTTTTATTCCTCTTGTCATATACTTTTATCAGTCTTTTTGTTTGTCTGTTTTTGTTAGTATACTTCATAAATCTTACCATGGGGCTGATTTGGTCTGAGCCTTCTCTTTTATCTTCCCTTTTTTTCCTCTCTCTCTCTCTCTCTCTTTTTTTCTTTTTCTTTTCTTTTTTCTCTCATTTGGGTGGGGAGTCCTGATTGCTCAGAACTGTTCCAGGGTGCACCTTGACTGCACCACGGTAGATACATCCAGCCACATCCATTCAGCCATCTCTCACCAAAATGACTAGGAGGAGGAATGCACAACAGAAGAAAAATACATAGGATGGGCCTTCTGCAACAGAGCTAATGACTATTGCCATAGACAATATGTCAGAAAGGGAATTCAGGCTAACAATTATCCAGGCAATAGCTAGGTTGGAGAAAGCCATGGATGACCAAACGGAATTGATTGGGGCACAACTGAAAGCCACAAGGGTAGATGTTCAAATGTTAGGGCAGAACTGAAAGCCACCAGGGATGATGTTCACAATGCTCTCAATGAGTTCCAATCTAATCTAAATTCTCTAAAACCTAGGGTAACTGAAACAGAATATAGAATTAGTGATCTGGAGGACAAACAGATAGAGAGAAAGGATCAAGAGGAAGCCTGGAACAAACAGCTTAAAAGCCACAAAAACAGAATCAGGGAGATAAATGATGCCATGAAACGTTCCAACGTCAGAATTATTGGAATTCCTGAAGGGGAAGAAAAAGAGAGATGTCTAGAAGATATAGTGGAACAAGTTCTTCATGAAAATGTTACCAATCTCGCAAATGGAACCAGCGTTCATGTACTAGAGGCAGAACAGTCTCCCCCCAAGATTATAGATTCTAAAAAAGCATCAAGGCACCTGAGAGTAAAATTGAGAAATCATAATTGTAGATAGAATTTCTTGAAAGCCGCTAGGACAAAGAGGCTCCTTACGTACAGAGGAAAGCCCATCAGAATAACGTCAGACTTGTCCACAGAAACCTGGAAAGCCCGAAGGGGCTGGCAAAATATATTCAGAGTACTAAATGAGAAGAACATGCAGCCAAGAATACTTTATCCAGCAAGACTGACATTCAAAATAGATGGAGAGATAAAGAGTTTCCAAGACTGACAAGGCTTAAAAGACTATGCAACCACCAAGCCGACACTGTAGGAAATATTAAGGGGGGGTTCTATAAAAGAGGAAAAATCCTAAGGAAAGCATTGAACAGAAATATATAGACAATCTACAGAAAGAAAGACTTCAAAAGTAACATGATGTCAATAAAAAGGTATCTATCAATAATCACTCTCAATGTGAACAGCCTAAATGCACCCATAAAATGACACAGGATTGCAGATTGGATAAAACGACAGGACCCATCCATATGTTGTCTACAAGACACCCATTTCGAACCTAAGGATACACCCAGACTGAAAGTGAAGGGATGGAGAAGCATCTTTCATGCCAATGGGCCTCAAAAGAAGGCTGGGGTAGTGATTCCCATATCAGATAAATTAGATTTTAAACTAAAGACTGTAGTCAGAGATACAGAAGGACACTCCATTATTCTTAAAGGGACTATCCACCAAGATGATCTAACAATTGTAAATATCTATGCCCCCAATATGGGAGCAGCAGATTACAAAAGAAAACTATTAATCAAGATAAAGAGTCATATTGATATGAATACATTAATAGTGGGAGATCTTAACACACCTCTCTCAAAAATAGACAGATCATCAAAGCAGAAAATCAATAAAGAAACAAGAGCATTGAATGACACATTGGACCAGATGGACCTCATAGATATATACGGAACATTCCACCCTAAAACAACAGAATACTCATTCTCTCAAGTGCACGTGGAACCTTCTCCAGAATAGACCACATACTGGGTCACAAATCAGGACTCAACCGATACCAAAAGACTGAGATTATTCCCTGCATATTCTCAGATCACAATGCTTTGAAACTGGAGCTCAATCACAAGGAGAAGTTCGGAAGGAACTCAAACACCTGGAAGCTAAAGACCACCTTGCTTAAGAATGCTTGGATCAACCAGAAGATCAAAAAAGAACTTAAACAATTCATGGAAACCAATGAGAATGAAGACACTTCGGTCCAAAACCTATGGGATACAGCAAAGGTGGTCGTAAGGGGGAAATACATAGCCATCCAAGCCTCCCTTAAAAAAAAATGGAAAAATCCAGAACAGAGCAGCTGTCTCTACACCTTAAAGAACTGGAGAATCAACAACAAATCAAACCAACTCCACACATAAGAAGGGAAATCATCAAGATTAGAGCAGAGATCAATGAGGTAGAAACCAGAGATACAGTAGAACGTATCAATGAAACTAGAAACTGGCTTTTTGAAAGAATCAATAA
>PJEN01014560.1:0-46690 GCA_004024605.1 Pteronura brasiliensis | reverse complement strand
GCAGCCGGGGGAGCAGCAGCAGCCGGGGGAGCAGCAGCAGCTGGGGGAGTAGCAGCAGGGGGAGCAGCAGCAGCAGGGGGAGTAGCCACAGCCGCCCAAAGCCTCATGGGGTCCTCCTGGTTTGAGAACCAGGCTAGAAGCCCCCATTGCACACCTGTTGTGAAGAGAACATCACCTGCAGGGGGACTTGCTTTGTGGGGACAGAGTTCACAGAGGAAAGGCTGCAGCCACATCTGGCCAGAGGACAGCAGCCATGGGCCGGGCCTGGCTCTGCCTCTGCTGCTTGACAGATTTGAGGGGTGCAGGAAATTGGTTTTGATGCTGTGGACACGTGGCAAGTAATGCAAAGGCGCTCTAGCGGTGCTGTGTGTTGTCCCAGCTGATCCAAGAAGCAGTCCCACGGGGCTGACATTGCCACCCCCTTGCCAGCGAGGAGGCCAGGGCTCTGTAAAGGGTGCACTTATCAGGGATCACTCCTCCATCTCCCAGCTGTGCCTCTTGGGTCACGAGAGGGGAAAGCATGGAGCCCCACCTCAAGTGCGGGACTGCTGAGCAGACAGGTCCCTAACTGTGTGCCGAAGCAGCATGATCTCCTGAATCAGGCAGGTCCACGTGCCATGGGCCCACACTATCTCCGGCTGTTGAGAGGGGGCTCAGAACAACCAGGGTCCCCCAGTGGGGTGCTGAGACCTTGCAAAGCTTCCAGCCTGCACCCACAGGTGCCCCTGGTAAACCACAGCTCCTGCTCTGCCCTCCTGCAAGAAAGCACACTCAGCTTCTCAGATCACAGAGGGGAAGAGTCGTCCCCAGAGGTCAGAGAACGAGAGCGTTGCCTGGCTGGCCTGCCTCACCCTCTCTGCGTGGGACAGGCACAGACACCTGGCTTACTTCTTTCCCTAAACGAAAGCCAAAACCTGAGCCAACACACAGCTAAAACGGACCCTGCTCTAACACGAGCATTGAGGCTGACAGATCTTTCAGGGGAAAATGTCCTAAGATGAGCCCAGACTTCCCTCTAGTCACCAGCCGTTGGGGCCAAGCACGGGTGAGGATCCACACCGGCCTCGCTCCCATCACTGTGAAGCATTATTTTCCCTCTTGTTTGTCTGATGAAGAAGCAGAGACGTGAGGGGGTCCCCCAGGGAGGCCCAGGGCTGCCGGGGCCAGACGCCATTGCCTGTGGGCCCAGGGGAGCTGGACTTCATTGTCCCAAATGCATGATTTGTGTGTGACTTTCAGCATCTTTACCAAATCCCTCGATTTTCAAGCCTTGGACCAAGAGGTTTGTCTGCTTTACTTCTAATTCCATTTTCCACGTCAGTGTTTCCTGGAGTGTTTCTCCAGCACGTGTGCACCTCCTGCGGAACCTGGAAGTGTCGGGCTGTTGGCAGCGGGACCATCGGCCCTGCCCATGTGGGGCAGCTGCTCCCATACCTGCAGGCCATGTACGGGGGGGGACAGTGACATGTCCTACACGTGCAGGAAGTTCACCTGTAAAGAATCAGACTTTAGCTCTGTTGTTACACAACCAGCAGCTTGTTTGTGGACTGGCTGGAAACGGTTGGAGACAGTCGATGTCACACATTTATTTACGGGTTTTCTTCTTCTGAGTGCCTGGGAAGCTCAGACATCGGGGACCCAGGGCGTTAATGAGGAGGTTGGGCTGGGGAGTTGGAGAGCCGACTCAAAGGAGAGGTCCCCTCCCAGACAATCAGGCTTGAATAAGGCAAGAAGTAGACGGCTCAGCACGAGGCCACAGAATTCTCAGGGTCGACTGGAGAGGAAAGATTGTGCTGCAAAACCAAGAGGGGTCCTTGGACCGATTGCAATAGGAAAAGTGCTTTTAGGCTGGTGCCCCCGCCCGAGCCCACCCGCAGTGGCACCAGCACCCTCAACAGTTGGGCCTTCAGGCCTCCGGGCGCCTCCACCCTTGGCTTCTGGACCCTCAGTGGTTGGAAGAGAAGCAAACGCTGCATTTTCACGTCCTCAGCATCACCACTGCATCTGGCCCTCTGAAGTGAATCGTTAGTGGGTTGGAAACACGAATCACAAGGAAGGCTTGGCCTACCCAGCGTTTGGGCTCCCGCTTCCGGGGAGACAAGCATGGCCTGTGTGTCCTGCGCGTTAGCACCGTCGGTCCTCAGAAGCCCTGCGAGGGGCTCCTACCATCTCCCCGTTTCTCAGATGGGAGCGCTGAGGCGTGCAAAGCGCCCAGCCGGGACAGCCCAGGTGCGTCACCGCCGGCGGAGAAGTAAGAGCTTCTGGACTCGAGGGAAAGGCGCCTGGAAGACCCCGGTGTGACCCTGGAGAGAAAACGGGGCACACACCGTGTCAGGAGCAGCGCACAGACCCTGCACTGAGTCACCAGCCCGTCCTCCGCATTCCGAGGACGTCTTGGGACGTCACCGCTGGTGCCTGCTGAGTGGTACTGTCAGGCAATGACACGCCTTAAAATCATTCTGTGCTGAGAGCCGAGCGTCTCCATTACTCCTGGAAGTTCCAGGAAAGCACAATAGTCCCGTTCCCAGCGTTACCAACCGTCTGTGGGAATGGCTCGTGGGCTGGGGGTGGGTCTACGCTCATCCCTCCGGGGCGGGCGAGCGCTACAGGGCTGACCCCAGACCCGCTCCATGGGCCACTGGCGAAAAGGCGCGGCCAAGGCCTCACGGCAAAGCCTCCAGAAGGGTCCCGCTGCCCTGACCTGCGCGTGCTGGCGTGGGCTGTCCCAGGCGGACGGCACCCCGGATCCTAGGCTGCCCCATGGAGCCAGTCCCGGAAACAGAAAGCTCTTCTGGGGACGGCAGCGCGGGCCCCAGCGCTCGCTTCCAAACGCGCGTGCAGCAGGCGCAGCCGCGGAGGCGCATGGGGGCGAGCGTGGGGTCCGCGGGGAGAGAAGGCAGAGAGCACTCGGGCCCTCCCTGGCTCCGGGGCTGCGGGCCGCTGTCCTCGGCGGCCGGGCCGGCTCTGCGCCCGGCATCCCTGGCCCCCATCCACGCCGACCCCCCAGCCCGTCGGGAGCTTCCCTCGCCGGGGCCTCCCTCACTCCTCAGACCCCACGCGGCCGTCCTCAGCTCCAACCGCCGCTTCCACAGTCCCTGCTCGACACGGCGTTTGTTGTCCTTGTTCCGTCTCTGCCGTGTCTCCCAACCGCGACACGGATTCCTCAAGAACCGGGACCCGGTTCTGAGCCCACGTGCCGGGCCCAGCACAGACACCAACAAACACACATCCGGCAGAAGAGCCGAGAAGACTCAGGCGCCCGTCCTTGTCTCTCTGTGAAACCGTGTCTTTATCCAAGAATTAAAGACATTTGGGTTAAAACGCTTCCCGAATTTTTCTGTGCCTGGGCTCTTGCAAGATCACTGTGCTCGATTGCGGACGACCTGCTTTTTCTCCTCAGGCCCAAGACACCAAGAGGCCACCGCAGAGACGCGGCCGGGGAAGAATCTTTCCATTGCTGAGAAGAGAAAACGACTTCGGTAAAATTTCTGAGCGGTTGCTGGTGCCCGGCACAATGTGGTTAATCTCCGCATTTTCAGTGAAGTGTTTCCAACTGTCTTTCTACTAATTACGCATATTTACAGATCATGGAGGGCTTCACACAGAAAACCACAGGAACTACAGTCTTTGCCCAGCCTGGGGATGGCAGCCAGAGCCCTGCTCTCGTGGGAAGCAGGAGACGGGCCTACCGAAAGGAGCCGCAGCCTGGGCCAGACGTGGGCCAGATGTGGGCCAAGAGCAGCGTGCACCCAGTGGCCCTGGCCGTGCGGGCGGACACCTGCCCTGTCCTGCGAGCTGGGCGCCAGGGGCCTGCGGCTCCTTCCCACTGCTGCCCTGTAGCACTTCAGCCTTCGGGGGAACGGGTCCCACGGGCACGTCCGTCACCCCCTGCACTGTGCCGGTGCATCCAGCAGCCCACCAGGATTGGGGTTATTCCAAGAGCCGCTGGACACACCACGGAGGCCCAGGATGGCCTTACCCTCGGGACGTTTGCCTTCAGCAGAAGAAAAACGCAGGGAGCACAGGGAAGGGCAGCGGCTGGTCTAGAGTCCCCTGGCAGTGGCACCCAGAGAGCCTGAGCCTGGGGGCATGAGGGACCCAGCAGTGGGAGCGGGTCCACAGGAGGCCTGACAGTGTGGGGGCCACACCCACAGCTGCAGGGGTGAAAAGGGGGGATTCCTGGAGTTGGGGAGCTCGGCACCAAGACAAAGTCCAAGGTCAGGGGGCCATTTCTGGAGGTCGGGGAGGCAGGATTGTTGTGGCTTCGGAGAAACAGAGGAACACCGAGGAGGGCCTTGGGGTGCCACACGGGAAGGGCTGGGGCACAGAGCCCGCACTAGGTGAGCTGGTTTGGGGCTCGGCCAAGGCTTCGGCCAGGCCAGAGCTCAGATGTGGGGCAGTGAGAGCAGAGAGGCTCCGTGGCACGGGGGAGAGCACGCTCGCCAGCTGACCCTCAGAAGCAAGTGGGGCTGGAGGCTCTGCAGGCCACAGCCACGGCTCGCCGAGCGGACACACCTGGGAGAGTGTGGGTGGCAGGGCGGCTCATGGAGCTGCGGGGACAGGGACACACTTGGGTGGCCGCCACACCCAGAGGCAGGAGGGCGGGCTGTCCGGGAGGCCCTGCGCTTCAGGGGGCCCCGTCTTCACGGAACTCACCCCGGGGGACACACAGCCCAGCCCGAGCCAGGGCCCAGCCTTGCTGTGAGCCACCAACGCCCCCAACCTGTCGGCCTTCCGCAGCCAGCTGTGGTCCCCACACAGGGTCAGCAGCTGCCTGCCCTGAGGCACACACGTGTCCCACGTGGAGGCCAGCTGTGAAGTGCTTGGGCCCCGGTTCGGCAGTCCTGGCAGCCGCAGCCGTGGGCAGCGAGGCCGGCCCCACAGGATCGGCTGTGACAGGCAGGACGTTCCCAGGCTGACGCCGTGCTCTCTCCTCCACGCATGGTGGCTCCGAAAGCCCGCTGTCCCGTCCCAACGCAGCTGCACGTCCATGCACAAACACGAGCACAGGCCGGTGCCTGCTCCTGCTTCTGTTTCCCACATTTTTATTAAAAAGGATTTCAGGGATTGTCACTTGATATAAAAACCAGCTACAAACAGGTGTGGGCCCTCCAAGAGGGCAGAACCAGGTGCGGGACTGGGCACCACGCTCTGTGGGGCCTGGTTCCCAGGACCACCATGTGTGCATGCCCTGCCCCCCACCGGAGGCTGGTGAGGACGGACAGCGGTGTCCAGGGCTGCTGGGTGACCCACCCTCCTGGGGCCGCACGGATGTGGTCGCTGCTGGTGGCCCGTGCCCCGAAGGGCCTGGGGACATGGGTACGGAGGGCTCTTTCTGTCACATGTGTCACCCGCCTGGGAGTCAGTGGGTGGCCGCCCCCACCAGGGAGCTTCTGGGAAGTCCGGGGCCTGTGCTGCAGGCCAGTAAAATCGGGAACCGAATCTAGGGGTGGAAAAGGAATAACAGAAACTTTTAAACGAAGATGTTGCCACGAAGTTTAAATGCGCTGCTCTCACTGCTAAGTCCTTCTCTGCCGACGTGGAACGAGAGTGTGTCTGTCCCCAAACCCGCCGCCCCCATGACCCCAGGAAATCAGGTCTCTGCGTTTCAAACAAAACTCATGACAGCAGTAAATTGTTTAAAGCAACATGGGAACTACTGCTAATTCTTCACCCAATACAAGAAAGTTTTAGCCAAGAAGCCTAGACAAGAGAATTGCTTATATAAACTTTTAAAAAATATTAAAAATGGCATTTTAATGTATATTAAATATATAATGCATACTTTAAAGACACTTGACACTCTTTATCTGTGATGCACCAAATATTTGGGTGAAATTATTTTTTGTTGATTTCTGAGTCAGTTTCCGACAAGCCCCCCCAGCGCGGCCAGGCCCACCGTCTCCCCGCAGCCGCGGCTGGAGTAGCTTCGCCCGCGGGCCAGACCGCCTTTGCTCCCGTGGCGTCTCCCGCCGCGTGGGCTCTGCGCACGTTCCCGCGGGGCTCGCGGTGGGAGGAGGGGCGCAGGGGTCATGGAGCGTGTGTGACTTAAACTCCGTGCCTGGTGCCGACTGGCCCCCGGATGCCTGTCCCGACGCACCATCTTCTGAAAGGGTTTGAGAGGCGCCGCTGACGGCTCCGTCACGCTTTCCTTCCTCCTCCCCAGAGGGAGATCCGCCTTCCCCTCCGTGTCCTCCGAGCTCCTGCGATGCGGCTGCTCATGAACGTTCGTGGGTCACGCTGCATCTCTTCTTCCTGAGCCGTAGGAAGTATCTCTCTCCTGCCCCGAGCCGAGGGGTGTCCGGACTCTCGTCCACGCCGGCCTCGTTCTGTGGCTGCACTGCCTACGCCACCGAAGCAGAAATTCAGCTGCGTCCTTCCTGCCGCCCAGCTCCTTCTTCCGAGTACAAAGGGCGTGCGACCCCCCAGGGTCGTGAGGAGACTCTCCTGCTTCTCCTGCTCTTGAACTCTTCTTTTTCTGCTCAGGCTTCTCACTCCTGCCACAGACCCACCTAGGGCTGCTGCCCTGGTCTGAACTCTCCCCTCCCCAAAACCCTCCGTGGCTGGGGCCAGGGTGGTCCAAGTTTGCCCACTGCCCACGTGTCCTCTGTTGCCCCACCAGACACTCTGGCTGCCAGAAGCCACCCTAAAACCAGGCCCTCCCCCACGATCCCTTTCTTCTTACAGAAACCTCAAAGTCATCTTCCCGATCACCCGCATGAGGCCCGATGCCGCAGGCCTCCCTCCAGGGCTGCAGTCCCAGGGCTGGGGTGGGGGTGGGGAGGCTTGTGCCCACAGTGGCCTGCCAAGACCCAGACCCATTTATGGGGTATGTTTTTCTGGACGATTTCCATGACCTTCCCCTGGGCTCACACCCGGATCTCGGGCCTTCGGGTGACAGGAGCGGCCCCCACGCCTCAGCTGTTCTGCTCCACGTTTTCTATTTTTGTCCTCCGGGACTTGCCTTACAAGACAAAACACGCCAATATGCGTTATGATTTGCCTCAGTCCTTAGTCCCGGCACACAGCAGAGTCGAATGTCGGGGTCGGCAACACAGTTTTGAGGGGATGTTTAATGTCCCTCAAAGGAAAAGCCGAACACGAGAAGGCGTTCGGGAGTGCGGCCGAGTGGGGAGGGGTGCCGTGGGCGTCCGTGGAAGGCCGGTCGTCCCCACAGGACATGCCTGTCACAGCCCCCCCGGCGGACTCTGCCGGGCCCGGAGCCCCGTCGTGTCCATCTGTCCCGGTGCCCGGCCCGCCGCGGCAAGCTCTCCGCACCACAGTCAACGGAGCCGGTTCACTCCTCAGATCGCCACGGACCCCGCGTCGTTCACGACCCGCACAGCTGCGAGGCGCAGAGGGAGAGGCCGGCGCGTCCGCGTGAGGAGACGCCATCACTGCGGGAGGAAACCCAGAGGGAGCCAACGGGGGCTGGTGACCGGGAAGAAGAAGGCCCAGTGTGCCTGCGTGTCAGGAGCCGGGCCCGGCGGCTTCTCAGAAGCTCTGACGCAGGTCTGAGCTCTCACGCCAGCGCATCCGGGTCTCCCTCCCTCGGGGGTCTCCCCGGAGGCCCCTCCCGCAGCCGCCCCGCAGCATTCTCCAAGGTCACGTTCCGTTGGTTACGTAAACCCAAGAATGACAGAGTGATGGTGGGTGTAAAAGTCAATCCGGGCCCTTCGGGGCTGTCCTGGGCTGAGATGCACACAGTGTAGGCCTGCGATGGCTGCCTCGGTTCCCCTGTCTGTGTCACAAACTCTGTATGGGCAGTGGCTGAAACGTGCCACGCGCAGTCTCGTGTTCCGTGGCCTGCAGTATGGGCTCAGCAGGCACCTGCTCTCAAGGCCTCTGTGATGGTTTTGCTGGGCTGGGGATCTCATCCGGAGGTCTCCGTGCAGGACCCCTCCAAGCCCCTAGGGATGGCAGGATTACTTCCCTGCAGCCGTAGGACCAGAGACCACCCAGCCCCCCTCAGGGCTTCCCCCTCAGCATCAGGAGAGCCGTGAGCTGCAGGGTGCGTCTCGCGAACCCAGCCTAAGGTCAGCAGCACGTCCTGGGCTGGCGCATACCCCCAGCAAGGGCTTTAATCGGAAATGCAGCTCTGAGCCAGGATGGCCTGGGGCTAGTGTGTCCCTGGGGTGGTCTGCAGCCCCCAGGAGCTCTGTCGTCTGGGTAATGCCCGGCAGATGGCCACAGACATCACCTCTGCTCTAAACAGCATCGCGGTGCAAGTCTTCCAGGGTCTCTCCAAGGCACTCAGAAACTGCAAAGGGCAGCTCCCTCCAGGTCATCATCTGTGTCCAGCCTTGTCTGTGTTTGCACAAGGACCCCTTCCCCTCCTGTGTTCCCAGCCAAGCACTCTGAGGCCACACTGCGCTTCCTCTGGTCCCCACTCGTGGGGCCCTGCTCTGTCCCTGCCATGCCTCCATGATCCGCTCCCCTTCCTGGCACTCCCCCCACCCAGGACCCCTCTGTGTCCGTCCTCTGGGCTCAGACCTTAATCCTGCCCCCAGCTGCCTTGTGCTCTTATCGTGACTGTCCTGCTCTTAGATTCTGTTTTCTCCAGCTCTGCCGCCAATGCTGATTGTCCCGAACAGGAAATAGACTTTCTTTCTCTCCCATTATCGGCTTTGCCATCACACTGGTCCTTTTCCTGTTCTGAACAAAATTTACTGCATCTCCACTGAGCTTTTTCCCCAACTTCCCTGCCTTTGCAAAGTTAATTGCAACCTTTAACATCCAACAGTCTGAAAAAACACACCTTCTTCGTTTTATATCCCACCACATCCGCACTTCTCTGTAAAAATATTACGATAATTTAGCTCCCTCCTTCCCTTCCTTGGCACTTGTGAGCCAGGAAGCGTGGGTTCTCACCACGGCTTCTCGGGGAGCAACAGAACCTTTCCTGGCTCGCCGGGCTCCTCTGCCATCAGCCCCCTCCATGGTGCAGGCCTGGTGTCCAGCTCACAGAAAGGCACTTCCCTAAAACACCCTCCATCCAACAAAGCCCTGTGCCCCTGGCTGGGCGTCGTCTGCCTGCTTCTGCGGGAACCACAGCGCGGGCACCCGCGGCCAGGCATGAGAGTGTCTGAGGAAAACAGCAGGGGGTGTGGGTCCTGGGCCGGCCCACCCCCCAGCAAGGGCCTTAATCGGAAATGCAGCTTCTGACTCCTTCCCAGGTGCCCAAGCAGGTGCTGCGGACTCTGGAGTGCACCTCCCAGACCAGCCCTCGGTTTCTGAACAGGGGCCCCATCCTGGCAGCCACCCTGGTGGTCCCTCTCACCCCTGCGCCCCACAACATTCCCACTGAGTCCTCTCTAGTCCCAGCCAGCCTAGGACCTCCCGCAGCATCCTGCTCAATGGTCACAAATGCACCCCTACCCACGTGCACCCCCAAATCACCCACACCCATACCCACCTGCACCTCACAGATAACCACAGGAACCCCACATGCCAAATGACAGAACAGATGCCAGTGCTTCCAGAAAACCTTGCTCCTAACACAAAACACTATCCCTTTTCTGTGTTTTTGATTCTTTCTGTTTAGGAGGCAGAGGCCTCTGTTCAGGGCTGAGTTTTTTAGCACTTTCTAGTTTCCTCAAGGCCCCACAGAGACCTGGGCCTGGGAAGAGCCTGTCCTAACAGACTGAAATCTGTTTTGCATTGTGTCCAGCACAGACAACGGTGAAAAGTGGGTCTGAGCAGGACGGGTGGGTTTTATTTATTTATTTACTTGACAGAGAGAGATCACAAGTAGGCAGAGAGGCAGGCAGAGAGAGAGAGGGGAAAACAGGCTCCCCGCTGAGCAGAGAGCCCGATGCGGGGCTCGATCCCAGGACCCTGAGATCATGACCTGAGCCGAAGTCAGAGGCTTTAACCCACTGAGCCACCCAGGCGCCTGGACTGGTGTTTTAAAGCAACGCCTGATCTCCTAATCTTCAGTGAAAAATCAACCACATTCAGATGACGTAGTATTCACCGAGGGCCTCTGATGTTTTACTATCTCCACCACCCTCTGAGCACATTTTGTGAACACGGCAGCAAGGGCTCAGACAGACCCGCTCGGCGGCCAGCGCACCGGGCCTGCCCTTGAGCCCGTCCTTCCCAGCTCCCGGCGGGGACACACGCTTGGCTCCCAGGGGCAGATTGGGAGAGAGCCTGTCGTGGTCTCAAGGAGGAAGAGCCTGGACCCCACAGACCAGGCTCACGGCTGCCAGTGAGCCCCTCGGCCCCCCGGGCCGCTGGCCTCCCACCATGTGGCATTGGCCCAGGTGGCCAGAATCCCACAACCGACACCGGGCGCCTAGCTGAGCCCCAGATGAGCAGAAGGTCACTGAGAAGAGGGAGCTCGGGGGCCCCAGTGTTCCCAGGGTCCCAAGGGAGCGCTAGGCTGCGGGCGGGAGGGGCCGAGTCCTGCGGACACGCTGCCTGCGGCGGCCTGGCACACACATGGCCAGAGGCGACGGTAAACACGCTGTTGGTTGCCTCATTTTGGACGAGGCCCGAAAAGCCTGAGGGTGTTGCTCAGCGCCACACAGCTCCCTGGTGGCCAAGGGAGACTCACCGAGGTTGACAAGCTCACGCCCGTCCCTCTTAGCCTTCTGCTTCGCAGAGAGGCCTAGTCTGCTGCAGCGGGTTCTCGTCCTGATGGAGAACGTGGCTCGGGGCCGGTCCTCAGAGAGGCGTGTGGACCTGGGCGGAGAGCACCCATGGGGGCTTTGGGGGCTTGTCTCCCTAACGCTGGTGGGGCTTGAAGACCTTCTCTGCCCTTGTGGGTCAGGCTTGGGTCCAACTCTTCCCAGGTGACCTTGAGAGCGACCATGGACGGGACCAAGGCCGAGGTCCCTCTCCTGATAGACTCGACCTCATTTCGTGCAGAATCTCACGTGGGGGAAGAAGTGTATCCAAGAGCCTGGCCGGGATCCTGGCAGCCCCTACCTCATGGGCAGAAGGAAGGGGCTCACGGGAGTCCCAGGGGAGAGCCCCTGACTGGGGGAGGAGAGGGCTGTCGCAGGGTCCCGGGGCAGAGCCCCTGACTGGGAGGTGGGCTCTCACTCTCTAGGTTGCTTTCGTGTGTCCTCAGTGTCCCCTTTGCCCTGCCTCCCCTCCTGGTCCTTCTCACCTGTGAGGCCCTGCTCCTTCCAGAAGGAAATCCTCTCAGAACTGGGCTGGTCCCATGCAGGCAAGCACAGATGATGCCCGCCTGTGCCCAAGGTCCCGACAGGGGTGTCTGTTTCCCAGGTCACCGGAGGGCATGGAGGGGTCGTGCTCTGACCCTCTCCTGAATCCAAGCCCCTCCTGTGTCCACCATCATTTCTCAAGTGGCCCGACCTTGCCCCAGAGCCAGAGCCGAGCCCCCGCGGCTGCTCCAGGGTGTGCCTGTCCTGGGGTCCCAGCGTGGAGGTAAGGCCCAGCTTCCTGTACCCCCAGCTCTCTCCAGGGCCCTCCCGGAGCACCAGTTCTCCCACTCTGTCCGTAATGCCCAGCGCTGATCGACACAGGCCAGACCTGGTAATCCCCCTTCTTGGGGCAAAAAGTCCTGAAATGGGATACCTTTCCCCTGAATTCTTTAGGCTGTTAGCATGTCTTTGATAAGGGTCCTGCCTTGCTGGTGATGAGAAAACCCACCACAGGCTCCAGGTCCGGCTTGGTGGGCCACCGTGAGAGTGAATTCAACCCCATTCAGATAAAGCGGGCAGGGAGTGGAGCCCAGGGCAGACCCACGTGCTCGCCTTCCACCCCTGCAGGCGGTGTGAGGACTCAGAGTCCCCACTCTCCCACGGCCTCCCCCAGGAGCCTCCAGGGAGACCAGGCTCTGGTTTCCCCCTCCTTCTGACCGGCCTCTCTGGGGGACACATGGTCTTCCCACGCCTGGTGAGGAAGCCCAGACTCTGAGAGCTCCTGACAGTGACCAAGGCCCTCCTGAGCACGCAGCCCGGGAGAGTCCACTCAGCAGAGGGGCCTGCTCAGGTCTGGGTGGAGGAGAGCCCGCAGCAGGGAGGCCTGGGGCCAGCTTCCTGCTCCAGCCGCCAGAACCCAGGCCTCCTCGTGGCCTCGCACAGTGAGGTGCAGGCCCTACCCGTGGTCGCGAGGAAGGTGCGGTCCGAGGAACCGGGTGCCTCTCCCCAGCTGCAGCGGGGCCCCCTTCCACACAGTGCGGAACGGCTCCATCCGTCTTCCCCACCTTCCAGAATGAGCCGCCCAGGGCGGAGACGCCTCCCAGCCCTTGTCTGTGGTGCATTCACGATGGGAGGGACAATCACTGCACTTGAAGAAACCCTATCATCAGCGAGAGGAAAAGACTATTTTCTGCAGCCTGTGAATTCAGCTTTTATAACTGAATGACAGCTTGAATCTTCAAGCCCTAATCATTACCATTTGCTTCCTAAAAATAACTGTCTCCTTGTCCATATTTAGAACAGAAAACACTGAGCCTGGGAGCCTCAGCTGCCCCAGAGGAAGGCGCCTCTTTCCAGGGCCCGCCTGCCTCTGACTGGCGCTTAACCCCTTCCTGGCTGTGACTGGCTCTCTCTGCTCCCCTCCCCGTGGCGTGACAAATGAAGTACAAGGTCACCGGGCACCACCGGCACCTCAGACATGGCCCGAGGGCCTGCACAAGTCGCCGGACCCTTCTGGGCCTCAGTTTCGAATAAATAAAACAAGGTTCTGGGAAATTCTGCTCCACTCAGGTTCCGTGCTGGAGGAGAGGGAGCTCCCTGGGGGCAGGAGTCTCAGAGGCTCCGAGATATGGGAGGACCCAGACAAAGGCGCTGCTCCTGCAGAGCTCAGTCCTCAGAGCGTGAAGCTCTCCAGCGCGGCTCCTGAAGGAAGTCCTCAGGCACCGCTGCCGCTTCCTCTCCCTAGTGCCTCCCCAGGAAATGGCCATGCTGACTCAAGGCATGACTCGCGCTCTGGAATGGGCTATCCTCACAGATCTGTGCCTTCCTGGCAGCAGGAGGGGACCAGGCAAGTGGCCCAGACTGACCAGCATGTGCTCCCACAGGAGAGAGGGAGGGACCCTCTACGGAGTACCCAAACACAGAGGCGAGCGGCCAGCATGGCAAGGGCATGGCGGGGGGCATGTCCTCCAACTACAGTGGGCCCTCCCCAGGGGCACCCAGGACGGAGTCTCCCTAGTACACCCAGGACGGAGCAGGAGCACTTGGGGGGCCCCCGAGGACCTGGGACAGCAGACAGTCCCAGCACCACAGTACATGGCCCCGGATTAGGCTGGCCTCCACCCGGAAGGACGGCAGGGACCCTGCCAGAGATAGGACGTCGTCACAGGTGCGTGGCGGGCTGCACGTGCTTTTCCACCTGCCCGGAACCTCAGACAGCCACACCGTGGCAAGGACCGTGAGAAGTCTGAGATGCCGCCTACCTTCGAGCTGGCGGGAGAAGCTGCTGCAGTCCAGGGACGTTGGCGGAAGGCAGGAGGCGCCCAGCTCAGACACGGAGAACTGCCGAGATGCTCCGTGTTCTTGGGCATCAGCCCCCCAGCCCTTCCCCACCGCCAGACCCTGTCCCTCAGGCGCTCGAGAGGCCCAGGCCACACCCGTGCGTAGACGCTTCTAACACGGGATCCGGGGGAGGACCCGAGGCCCTGACAAACACGCCTGGCCTTGCTCTCCCGGGAGGCGTGTGCCTTGCAGGCCTTCTCTGCACGCGACCTCCCGGAGGGCAGGAACACCGAGACCGGGGAGCCTCATCTCGGCCAGATCACCGTTTCTCAATGCCACACGGAAACCCTGAGCGCAGCCGAAGGCACAGGGAGCTGGTTCCACAAATGCAGTCGTGCCCACGCCACGGACTTTTTGTGGCCGTGAAAAATTGGGTTGTGGAAGTATGTTTACTACTATTTACTAGTCCACAGCCCAGAAATATCACCAAAATCCACTTGGAAGTGAAAAAATAGGTTACAAGTTTATGCCACAGATTTCCACTCTGGAAGGAGAAGAGGTGTGCAAACAAGCATCAAAAACAAAATGACAGGGGTGCCTGGGAGGCTCAGTGGGTTAAAGCCTCTGCCTTCGGCTCAGGTCATGATCCCGGGATCCTGGGATCGAGCCCTGCGTCGGGCTCTCTGCTCCGCGGGGCGCCTGCTTCCCAACCCCCTGCCTGTCTCTCTGCCTACTTGTGATCTCTGTCTGTCAAATGAATAAATAAAATCTTAAAAAAAAAAAAAAGCAAACAAAATGATAACAATAATTACCTTGGGTGATGGGTTTCTGAGTGATTCCCATCATTTACCTTTTGCCTATCTATATTTTATATGCTAGTAAAGTCCATTAAAATGCATTAATCTTGGAAAAACTAGGTAAAAAAAGTGAATGTCTTTAAGGACAGAATGCTGGTTCTCTCACAAGGATGGAGCCCCTTTCACGGGGGACACCAGAAGGGCTGGCAACTTCCCTGGGACGTCCAGACCTGACCACCTGCAGGGACGGCCCCCCAGGAAATTTACACTCACCCCTGCTGGCCCCGAATGGACGCATTCTACACTCAGAACCACTGAATTCAGGTCCTAATTCTATGCTGCCTTTTCTCACATAATGACCGTTTTTAGTCTCCATTCCCATCAGAAATTCCTCGAAGAGAAAGGCATATACATAGGAAATCTCAAAAAATACATGTGAAAGGACTGAAATGTCAGGGAGTTGCCTCAAAAGCGGGGAAGTGGCATGAACGTGCCTGTGGCCCTTTAGAAAACTAACCAGCCCCCAAAAGAAGTAAAAATCTAAGTCTCGTGTAGGTTTTGTCCAGAATTGCTGAGAAAATGCAGCATCATGAGTGAGAAAGTCCTGAAATAGACAGAGTGGATTCCCATCCAGGTTCCAGGGGCGGGGGCGACCCGGTGTGGGGCGGCGGGGCGGGGGACAGACTCCAGATGCTCCCATCTCCCGGCCGGGACCACTTGGATCCCATTGTGCACCTTCCTGCCTGTGCCCTGTTTCCAGGTCAATAAACAAGAGTGTGAGCTACATAAACCCTCATCTCCTGGGCCCTTGGCTCTGCTGGGAGGGGAGCAGAAGGGGAGCATACACGGAGCCCCCTCCCCACTGGCCTGGGGGTAGCGTAGCGGCTCGGGACGCCCGCCAAGGAGGATATGGGAGGCCGGTGCAGGGCTCCTCAGAAAGGGAGCTCAGGAAGCTGCTCAGGCTCCTGCTCACAGAGGGGCAGGATGGCCATCCTGGGGACCTGGACCCGCGCCGACACCACGGAGACAGGGGCCCCATACCTGGCAGGCTTTGGCGCGGCCGTGCTTTGAGGTGACCTTGAGCAGGATGCAGGGGGGACCGAGGCCGAGCAGATTTAGGGACTTGGTGGGGGAGGTGCCCCTGCAGGCTGCACGCCCCCGAGACAAAGACAGAGCCAGACGGCTGGGACTCAGACAGCAAGGTCCCCGGGCCCCAGGGTGAGACCTCAAGATGGAGACAGGGGCCTCCCTCACGCGCCACTAGGAGGGTGAGTGGACGCCGCACGTCAAGCAGACACTCAGACGTCCAACATGTGGCAGAATTTTCGTCATAAAAGAGGTCTCTGTGCACAAGCTACGCACCTACAAAACCTGAAGTGTGTTTTATGTTATCCCAACACTTGCAAAACCCTCAAGTCCAACGGAGTTCAAGTCCAAGGCCCCAGTGAAAGGACCTCAGGGTGCCCCGGCCCCCCTCATGTCCCGCAGAAGGTCTAGTGGCAGGGCGGCCCCAGGTGGCCCCCGGACCCTCTCCCCTTCACCCCGCAGTCTGGGCCCTTCATCTCGGGGTGAGCAGGTGGGGATCGGAAGCCTCTGGCGCTGGCACTGCTCATTGGCCTGCTCCAGAGCGTGTGGGGGCCGCGTGTATGATGGTCCTGAGCTGGGACAGCAGCTCCGTCAGTGGCCCTGAGCCAAACTTAGGGTGTCTTCCGTTGACTTAACCCCCACCTCACCCACATGCACCCGATGTCAGCATCAACACCCTCAGCTCGACTCTCACAGAGGCTCTGAAGTCAGCTGAGGTGACCCCAAAACCACACTTTTACTTGTACGTGATTCTTCTAAGTTAAAATCAGCTATTTTTTGTCCTTGAGGGTCTGATGACCCAAACTTGCATTTTCCCGTCCTACAGTACGGTTTTACCCCTTGATGATGTCAGCTTCCCACGCTGGTGGGAAGTGTGGGGAGCTGACATGTGGCGGCAAAGGGCCACAGAAACAGGCCACTTTAATGGCTCCGGAGTGAGGCCAGACGTGACAGATGTGTGAGATTACCGAGTAATGTAAGGTCTGTGTGTTCTCTTAAAAAGGTAAATGTGGACGATTCCAAATATTGGCAAGGATGTGAGGCAACGAAACTCCACATGCCTTTCATAGAACCATAAATGACAGCCTGTTGAAAAAAGTCTCACAGTTTCTCATAAAAATAAATACACACCAACCCTGAACCAACAATCCCAATCTGAAATGTTTACCCAAGAGAGATGAGGCTGTAAGTCCGCAAAGTGCCTGTAGGGAAATGCTCATAACAGCTTTATTCATAATAGTGGGAGCTGGACGCAGCCCACACAGCCATCTCTAGGACAGGGTCAGGGGGTACGTCCATTCCACAGACACGGCTCTGCCAGGAACACGTGCCCAGCTACCGAGGAGCTGTGCGGACAAGTCACAAGCTCTTGCCTTTACAGCCACACGCCCGCAGTTTACACAGTAGTGCGAGTGAAAACAGACCTGTGCTAGAGAAGACTCCAGGACCGTCAGACAGAGATGGACTCTGGTTGGGGGGGGGGGTTCGGGCCTGATGCCACCTGTTGCCCTCGTCTTCATCTACCTACCCTGAGCTCAGCCGGGGAACTCGGCGACGGGCAGCCAGCTCTGTGAAGATGGCCGGTCTTGAAAAGCAAACAGTCTGTGGTCTACCTTGCCTCTATTGGATTTTTAAGGTCAGGGTCAGTCCTGAGGCTTGATGAGGTCTCGCTGTGACACTTCCTGCTGTGCTGGGGAGAAGGCCAAAGGCCTCCTCTCTTTAAAATGCTTGTCCTGGAACTGCCCTTGGTCTGCACCAGCTGTGAATTGGGTTGGCCCAACAAGATCACGGCCCCTCCTTGGTCAGCTCAGCCAGAGGAGCTGCTTTGGCCAATGAGATGTGAGGGCTGCCAGGGACCTCCTCCCGCCTGGTGTCTATGAACTGACATGTGAGACCAAGGTTCTTCTTCCCACAGCCGCCCAGACGAGTGCTCTCCAATGGGCTGTCTCCTGCACAGCCGGCCCCCAGCGGTCCCCGTGGAGCCTCACAGGAAACCAGCCAGTGGTGTTGGAGGCAGGGGAGATCTGGGGTCACCAGATATCACAGCAAAACCTGTTCCACGCAGGGTCGCCGAATGTCACGGCACAACCTGTTCCACGCGGGGTCGCCAGATGTCATGGCACAACCTGTTCTATCAATCCAAAATCACCAGCAAGAAACCCCTGGAACTAATAAAGCAGTTATAACATTACAGCTACAAGTTTAATATATGAAAGTCAATCACCTTCCTATACGCCAGTAATGAGCTAGTAGAATTTGAAATTAAAGACGTAACACCTGTTACATCAGCACCTCCAGAAACAAAGTACTTGGGTATAAATCCCACAAATTATGTACAAGATCTCTATGAGGACAACTACCAAGCTCTGAGGAAGGAAACACAGAAACTAGATAAATGGAGAGAAAGTCCACACGTACGGATAAGAGGACTTGATGTTGTCAAGATGTCATTTTTTTCTCAACTTGACCTCTCGATTCCCAATCAAAACCCCAGTAAGGTATTTTGTGGATATGGATGATCTTACTCTAAAGTTTATGTGGGGCGAAGAGCAGAGCAGCCCGTGGTTAAACAACGGAGGAGAGCAGCGCTGGAGGAGACCGCCTGACGTCAGGGCTCACCGTCAAGCTAGTTACTAAGACAGTGTGTATCAGCAGAAGAACGGACAAACTGATTGGTTGAACAGGAGAGAGAGCCAGAAACAGACCCACAAAAGTCAGCCAACGGGTCCTTAAGAAAGAAGCTGAGGAAACACAACGGAGCAAAGATGGTTTCTTCAACCAACGGCGCTAAACCGACTGGACGTTCACATACAGAAAGATGAACTCAACAAAGCCCTCATGAAAATTAGTTCAAAATGAATCACAGATCCAAACGCAAAATGCAAAACCATAAAATTCCCGGAAGAGAACACAGGAGGAAATGCAGATGACAAGGGTGTGGCCTTGACCCTTTAGATCCAATAGCAAAGTCACGCTCAAATTGGAACCTTCTGCCTCGCAAAGACCAAGTCCAAGAGGATAAGACAGACAACAAGCTGGGAGAAAATATTTGCGTAAGACACATCTGGTAAAGGACTCGTATCCAACACATACAAAGAACTCTCACAGCTCAACAAAAAGAAAAACAACCACTTAAAGAATGAGCCACAGACCATCGCAGACACCTCCCCAGGGAAGACGTACGGAGGACAAGAAAGCAAACTCCACACCATCTGCTACGCACCTGCTAACGGGTCGGCTCCAGAGCACGGAGAGCTCCCAGCGCTGGAGCAGACGCAGAGGGCCGGCACGTGCACTCGGTGCCGGTGCGAGTGAGCCCAGCACAGCCACCACGCAGGTCAGTCTGGCAGTTTCCTACAAAACTGAGCACCCTCTCACCACACGGCCCAGCACTTGTGCTTGTTAGGCCTTTCCCTAAAGGAAGTGAAAACTGTCCACACAAAACACCGTGTGCGATAGACGTGAGTACGTGTCATCACACGTCCACTCAAACCCACGGAATGCAGGACAGCCGGAGCAAAGCCCGGTGTGTACCGTGCACGCGGGGTGACAGCGATCGGCTCTAGCAAACATGGCCTCCGAGGAGTGACGCTGATGGCAAGGGAGCACGTGGGCCTGTGTGGGGCGGGGGGACATGGGAAAGCCCAGTGCCTTCCCCTTGATTTTGTTGTGATCCTAAAACTGCTTTAAAACAAATAATCTTGGGGGGGAGGGGGTCCACACGTCGGAAGGGCCTGTCTCTGCCCCTGATGTGTCTGACTCACCTTCTGAACCACAGTCTAACACGTTTTTCTCCCCACAAAACCGGCACAAGGAGTAATCGGAACAATGCAAGTCAGCAAAAGAGAAAAACCGGACCTCAGATGGGCGACGCTGGGCAAGTCCATTGCAGGCACTTTACCTCTCCTGCCCCCTCCCCACCTCCTGCCCCCCTCCCCTCCCCCTCCCCTAAGTATTACGTCGAGGAGCATTCTTTAACCTGAACGTTTTCTTTTCAAATACACATCGTTTTTGTGTGTACCATACTCTCGACGAATTTTCTTGAGCTGCAAACTCAGTCTCGTTCTTTTTGTTCGGGATTGCGTTGGATTTATGGATGGTGGCGTGAAAACCAGCGTCTAGAACCCAGTAGGACCCTGCATGTGCTCTCCAGAGAGCATCCCCGCCCCGAGGGCCCACAGCAGAGCCCTGTGGCCCCCTTCTCGCCACGGTATTTCCTGAGGCACTTTAAGGACTTGGACGCTACTGGGAATGCGTCTTGATTTCGCTGTATTTTCTACTAGGTTACTGGTGTACATAAACACCGTACATTTTGTAAGTTCATCTAAAATTTGGCAAACCCGCTGAATTCTCTTGCTAATTCTAATTCACTCATCTGTTGGGTCTGAGGCCTTTTCTATTTAAACGATCAAAGTGCACACACAGAACCGTTTCCAGCTCAAGAGTCCCTATTTTTCTTCCCACGTGACATCAGTAAGGACATTCTGTGCTATTTTAAACAGAGTCATGGTGGATCCTCACGTCTTCTCTCCCACCTCAAAAGCGGTGTTTTATTCATTGTGACTCAGGTTACAGTGGGTCGGTAACGCATCGCTTCTCTGAGGTTGAAGGAGCTCTTTGTAGGCAGCTTTGGGAGGGTTCGTATCGTAAACGGATCCGACAATGCTGACTGTTAGAAAACGATTGTCCGGCACCTCTCAAGGTGGTGCGATTCCGTCGTCAGCCCTCAGCAGACATCCCTTCGGCTGCCAGGGAGTGTCCTCAGAGCGCAGTTGGCTTCTGTGCCTGTGAGAGGCATCGCAGCTGGCAGGACCGCGGTCTCCCGGGCCGGCGTGTGGACGCGAGGAACGGCCCACGGGCCGTGTGTGCAAGCCACCCGAGGCCGAGGCCACGGAAACAGGCCATTGTCTTCGTGGCCATTTGGGGAGGAGCCAGAGGACAGACAGCTGCACCACCCATCCCCCCACTGCTGCATCCAGCCCCCCAGCACGCACACAGCCATTTTGCGACCCACGGGCTTCTCAGAGTCTTTATGCCCTCAAGTGCATCCATGTCTCTTCCACTGTGAGTGTCCTTAGTTAATTCAGGGGGCAGGAGCCAACGGTCAGGCCACCACCAGGCTCAGTGCAGCAAGGTTACCAACAAACATTAAGGTCAAATTTGAAAAAAAAAAAAAAAAGACTCTCATCTCCTGCCTCACGCTGCCTATAGGACACGTGCCTATGGTTTGGAGTGGGAGAAGAGCCTCTAGCCCAAATGTTCCCCTCTCCCCTCCCAAACCCATGGTTGCAAGTGATGTCAAACACATAAGGGCGTGAAGCCACTGCTCTGGGTATATTCAGAAAGCGGGTTTGCAGCCAGTGGCGCCACAAACAGGTCCTGCTCAGGAAGCCCCCACAACACGTAGAATCAGCAGAAAGCCTTTTTGTTACAAAACGTATGAATATGTTGCAGGTCACATGGTGTATTAACCAGGGACATGGGGCTTCAGGTTCCGGAGAAGCAACATAAGGCAGCCTTGTCCACTAAGCTGCTGGAGGTGCACCGGTCCCAGGAACGTGGAGAAGCTGGGCCAGGGCCCTTCCAGACTCCACGGCAGCTCCTGCCCCCGAGTGCCCACCATGCCCAGTGCACCCTGCGCTCCCCTGTGCTAACACGTTTGCTAACCCAGCAACCCCAGGACCTGGTGCTACTAGCACTTCCTCTTGCTGATAAGGACGGGAGGGCGGGGGACTGAGCAACCCAACCGCGAATCAGAACTCTCGAGCCCCTCAGTGAGTCAGGCACCGTTGCCCTTGCTCCTGCTTCTTGGGGCCAACCTCACCCTTGGCCCGCTCTCCGCGCCACATGGCACCGAGTGGCCGCTGACGTCTCCAGAAGTCTTTGCCTGCGGGCTTTTTCCCCGGAGGACGGGCTTTCTTGTGCTCCCACAGCTCAGGACCCAGGGGGAAGTTCGTGCCTCGAGCCTCCCTGGGAGACCCGGTGGGGCCAGGAGCCACCCAACAGGGACCTGCTACAACCAGAGGGGAGAGGTTTCTGAGCACTGTGGGGGAGGCTCTTTCTGGGTTTTTCTTTTTTGAAGCTCTGTTTATTGACCTAGATTTTAAGATGGATTAAAATCGTAAGTTAAGATGTAAGACCTCCTGTCCTAAACCCTTAAGTGTCCCCTATGATGAATAAATGTTTTTATACTATTGTTTTATAATCTATCAACTAATTTTGCCTCCTAAGCACTGAATGGTGTTCCTTAGAGAGAAAGGAAGACAGCCGTGGATCTGCCCCTTAAGAAATGAAAGTGCCCCCCTGGAAGGAGACATGGCCTTCTGCAGAGGGAGGCCAGCCTTCACGGGGTTGCTCCTGGGATTCCCACCCCAGCCCCTTCCTCCCTAAGCGTCACACCAGTACCTTAGTTGCTGATGACGGCTGGACTTTGTCTGTAAGAAGACTGTTAGGGCGATTGCACATGTATTATATTTATATTTTTAAGTTCATGACTAAATTATAAGTACTGGTTTCATTAAGTTATACCATTACCTTCTTTATTAAATATCTTCAATTTAAATTTCTGAAAAACGAGACTTTAGCTAAAAAGACCAGCATTAAGAATGAGACAGTCATAAACCAGAGACCATTATTCACCTGCTGGCAGCCATCCAAAGTGAAGCCTTCTTGAGTGGAAGGAAAGACGGCATCACAGAGCTTCAGCCTTGATCAACGGGGAAGGTCACCCAAGTGACCTTCACACCACATGGAGCGGGCAGCCTCCTCCTACCCCGGGCTCTGTGATCTGGTCAGAAGATGGTGCGTCGTGGCCGGCGCCCTAAGTCAGCCACTCGGACGTGGGCGGACCCTTCCCAGGCCAAGTGTGCAGCCGAGGGTGCCGCTCCCCGCCCCGAACTCCACAAGGACAGGACGCCCTTGATGCCCACACGCGGGCTGCTCGTCCCCCAACCCTCTTAACGCCTGGCTTCCTCGTCTGTCCAGTGGGGGTGATGACACTTCCACCCCCTCGTCCGGGACGGCAGGAGCTGGGGCTCAGCCACCTCAAGGTGCCCAGCAGGGTTTTAGGTCCTGGTGCAGCACACAGGGCTAACACCTGAGGCAGAGGCCCTGAGAACGCATTTGCCTGGAGGGGCTTTCTGGTAATGGCTTGGTCAGGGAGGACGGTCAACGGGAAAAGGGCCAGGACAGTGCCAACCACATCTCGGCTCCCGGGAACCCCGCGCTGCTCCAGGGAGCCTGTCTGGGCCAGGCCACAATGGTCCCCAAGGCTGCGGGGCTCAGATCTCCGCTGCCAATCTCTGACATCACTTCCTTCAGGATGCAGGGGGACAGATACGGTGTGTGCCACACGGAGTTGCAGGGATGACCAGAGGCGTGTCTGTGATGTGCTTAGCACTGTGGACACCCACCGAAGGGACCCCAGTGGTCTGTCCAGAGTCACAGAGGGAACGTGCCACCCCTCCCTGCACCTACGCCCTCCATATGGCCCTGGGCTCACCATTTGCTTTGCTCTAGGGACAATGGAATTTAAAGTCATTTTTATCCAAATGTCTAAATGCCAGGACATCTATGTTTCTGTAGCCCATCTTGACTCTTCCCAAACGCTGCTGGAAAGGGGCCTCCTTCCATGACACAGCCTGGCAGGGGCCCCTGGGCATCTCCAGGCCTCTGTCCCCGTCATTCCACAAATGAGGGAGTTGGGAGTGGGAATGACTTGCCCCAGGTCACCTGCGGGGAGGTAACCCACTCAGACAAGGAAAATTTAAACAAAGGTGAGCGAGGAGCCCCTCCCCTTACACCTTTGTCCAAGGACCAGGAGCCTCAGGCATGTCCACTTCCCACTAGCTCATTAGAAATACCGCCCAAATGGACCAAAAGATCAAAATCTCTCGGAAATGAGAGAGTCATCAGGCTTCCGTCAACTACGGCCGGCCGCCTGCCGGACGAGGGTCACGGGGGACGGAAAGCCAGGCCCCAGTTGCTGAAGGAAGCTAGGACCCTTGGAAGACAACGACACAGTCACCGCACTGGGAGGTGCTTCGTGGAGAAGAGGCCCCGAGCACTGCCCGAGGGCACCGAGCACAGCCAGGGCACCTCCAAGCAAGGGTGCGGAGTGGTCCCAGAGGAGGGGCAGGGAGGAGTGGGAGAAGGCCCAGCATCCCAGCACAAAGAGCACATGCAGAAGCCAGTCCCGTGGTGGGGGTGGAACCTCGGGGGGAGGCACAGGTGGATCAGCCACCACGGGCCACGGGAGCGCTGCCTCCGGCTCTGGACCGGAGCCCCAAGTCCAGCGTCACTGTCGCTAGCCAGCAGGCTGACCAGAGGCTGTGCAGAAGCAGGTTTCCATGTCTCGCACCCCACACTGTCGTGACGGGCCCCTCTGGTCACCCCAGGTGGGGATTCCAGACCGGCCTCGGGAGGAGACCGGCCACCGCGGTAGCGCCGGTGGCGCTGAGACAAGGCGACTTGGTCCAAGGGGACAGAGTCTTTGCGTGTGCGATCGCGGGGTTCGCAGGCAGGTGGGAAGGACAGCTGGCTGTATCAGATGAGCTCCCACGAGCGCCTCAGCAGGGACGGGGACAAGCTAACTCCGGAGACAGATCCCCGCTCCCTCCAGGCTGAAGGAAATGCAGCATCTCCCCCCAGGCTGATGAGCAGGAGAGGACGGCCGAGCGCTGGGCGAACAGGCGGCTGTGCAGGGGTGACCTTCGACGGGGCTTCCTGCTGGACGGCTCCCCCACAGGTGTGCCCCACAGCAGACCCACTGCAGGAAATGTGTGGCTTTTTAAAGATTTTTATTTATTCACTGGACAGAGAGAGAGAGCACAAGGAGAGAGAGGGCAGCAGGTGGAGGCAGAGGGAGAAGTGGGCGCTCCGCCGAGCAGGGAGCCTGACACGGGGCTCAGGCCCAGGACCCCAGGATCATGACTTGAGCCAAAGGCGGATGCTTCACCGACGGAGCCCCCCCCCCCAGGCGCCCCCGACTTCTCTCACAATTCTGGCCTTTGGTGCCTCGTGACTGTGGTGTTTGTTCACAAGCGGTGACCCCAGGCAGGTGGGGCTGTGTCTCCCTCATCTTTCTGGACAGAAGCAAGTATTTATCAAACCAATATGGTGCCAAACCCAAAGCATAATTTCAAATTTCCCTTCAAGACGCCTCCCAGCCTTGCTGGGGCTACGTGGGAGAACGTCGGTTTGGCTGGAACGTAATCCCAGTGCCCTGCTGACCACCCAGGGGCCCGGGGTCACCTCCACACCCAGAAAGGGAGCAGTTGGACCAAATCAGCACTTCCTAAACTTGGGTGTGAGTCGGCTGGGGCCTGTGGAAATGCAGACTCTGATTCAGGTACTCTGGGGTGGGATTTTGTGTTTCCAATGAGCACCCAGGTGGCACCAGGGCAGCAGGCCCAGGGATCACACTTGGAGTCGTGAGGGACCTTCTAGAACTTTCCAGAGCTCACACTCCACAGCAGACACAATAAAGTTGTGGCCAAGGTACCCGCAGAACCCTTGCCGTCAGGCCCGGTGACCTTGGGAAGCCATGGAGCAACCTAGGCCACAAGGCTCTTCCTGGAAGCGGGTTTAGATCTGTGCCTCGTTCTCACAGCGGCTCGGTTATGTGGAGACAATGCACACAAAGACTGGCCCCGCGCCGGCTCAGAAATGCCTCCACTGGCCAGCTCTTATCTTGATTTTGGGAAATCCCTATCCTGGAAGCCTCCTTAGGGTCCCAGGGTCCCGGGGCACAGATGAGGCACACCCTCCACCCCCAGGCAGTCTCGGGGCTCCGGCGAATTTGGAGCCACCAGCCATTGGCCCTCCTCGTCGCCTTTGGACCAGAACGTCCGTCCTTCGTCAGCCTCTCCACCCGGCACCATCACCATCCTGGGCAAGAGATCAAGACGTGCAGGGACAGGAAGAGCAGAAGAAGATGTCCTGTTGTGCAAACATAGCTTGAGGGTTAGGAAAGACCCAGTCCCTTGTTCAACACCTCGGAGCACGCGGTTCCCACAAGCCCACCGTCCCGCCAGTGTGTGTGTCCGACACCACCTCCCTCCACCGGCAGGAGAGGGACAACCAGCTCTGGCACAGCGTGGATGCAGCGAAACAGCAAAACATTCTCGAGATCCTGCCTGAAAACGCAGCCTCTCCAGGGCGCCTGTGCTGGGAGGGACAACGAGCCGTCACCGAGCACCCAGGACTAGCGTGTGCGCGGTGCGGATTCTGGGGGTGCCCACCCATGGGAACAGCGGCCCGAGACAGGCCGCCTTGGATCTGAAGGTCCTCAGTAAGCAAGAGAACAGTAAAAAGGTGTAATGTAAGAACGATCAGTGTCGTCTGCTTGAACTGGCGCTTGCCTGGTCCGGGCTGCTGGTCGGCTCTGCTTATGCCCACGCGGCAGGAAAGCGGCCATTTCTCTCGCTGAGCTGAGCTGGAAGCTCGGGTCTCAGGGTCCTGGGGTCTGCCTCACGGCCCATCTCCCGGGGAGGCGGTGGTGATGGGGGCAGCACCCTTCCTCCCGGCTTTCCCAGGCTGGCCCAGGCTGCGGGCTCCTCAGAAAGGACCACTGAGGCAGCTCAGCATGGCCATGACCCACGAGGGGCAGAGCTCCAGGCAGAGCAGAGAAGGGAACATGCTGTGAGGAAGGGCTGCTGGGTTTCCGGGACCCCGAGCCTCCCCAGATGAACACAGACAACATGGGGACCAGCTTCTGGGCTGTTCGGGAAATGGTGGCAGCTTCAGGAATCTGGCAGCCCCGGGGAGGGCTCCACTCCTAAGAGGAGAGGTGCTTTCTGAGGGTCAGGCTGGAGGCTGGGCCTGGGGTCAGCAGTAGAAGCCACTGCTCTTGGCTGAAGCAGACGGTTTTCCATTGACTCTAAGTTTTCCAAGCATTTTCCATGCACACCCCCGCAGAGGATATTTCTGTCAAATGAACTGAGTATTTCCTCCACTTAACCATCCAAAATGAGGTGCCCTTACCCCTGTGAGCACCCATCCTCCCAGCTGCACTCGCGGGGCTTTCCAGGGCCCAGGACCCAGCGTCAGGCCGGAGCAGGGGCAGCTCACAGCCTGCCTCCTGCAAGACGCTTGGAGTCTGCTTTGTGTCAACAAGAGTGAGGTCAGGCGAGCCTGCAGCTTTGGAAGAGAGCCGCCTCCAAGGTCCTGCCACTTGACAGCCCTCCAAGCCTGCCGCCCTTCTGAGCAGAACCAAGGTCCAGCCCTGCCCTTGGCCAGGCCCCTTCCACACTGTCTTTCCCAAGTGCACCCCTTGGTGTGCCCCGGGGGGGGCTGGGCTTCCTGCTGTTTTAGCACCAGCCTGACCTTCCAGCATCGCTCATGACTTTCACTGCGGTATAAACCTGAGTGAGCACCCAGCACCCAGCACCCAGCCCCGGCACCAAACCCCAGCACCCAGCACCCAGTCCCAGCACCCAGCACCCAGCTCTAGCACCCAGGGCAGCCCCCATGTCACACACACACACCCCACCCGGCACCCCCAAGTGTTTTGACTTCTGCCTAATTGGGGCAAATAGAATACTTCGCATCTCACCTTTGGGTCTGGATTCTTTCCTTCAGCAGAGGCCTTGCTCTCCCTCCACACGAGTCTCTCACGGCCCAGAGGCGCTCCACGGCTTGGACCACGGCGGGTTAGTCCATTCAGCCTTTAAGGAACATTGGAGTTATTTCTGGTTCTTGTCAATTGTGAGAACAGGGACTGTAGACATTCGTGTGCAGGTTCTGGGGTGAAGGTCATGTCTCACTCCTGGGGTGAGAGTGGAGCTGCTGTGTCGTGTGCGGTGGGCATACCTGACCCCCTGGAACGGCGCCTGCATTCCCGCCCGGGGCACATGAGTCCTGAGTGCTCCGCACCCACGTCTGCACTTGGGGTTGCTGGCTTTATTTTAACCATCTGGGCTGTAACGGGCACCGCCCTAAGAGCCGATGATGTAAAGCGCCCCCCAAGCACCAGTTTCCGTCTTTACATCCTCATACGTACTCACATAGTCTGCCCATTGCTAACGGCTGCTTCTTTCTCAGTACTGAGCGTCCTCTCCACACTGGGCACAAACCCTTGTCTACCTGTGGTTTGCAAGTAGTCTCTCTGGCTTGTCTTCTCCTCTGGAAACAGTGTCTCTCACAAAATGGGAAGCTTTTGTTTTAATGCAGTTTAATTTTCTTAGGGAGTGTGCTGCTGGCGTGACTTCTGTCCACTGAACTGTCTTTGAGCCACTGATTCACGCAGCCACTCCTGCGTGGTTCTGCTTCCAGGCCACGACTCTGCTCTGTGGTTCCCTGTGTCTGTCTTTGTCAGTCCTGTGCTGTCTTACCTACAACAACTTTTAACACTGGTTACTGTGTCTGCTTCAACTTTATTCTTCTTTTTCAGGACTGTTTCCACTATTCTAATTTTGCTGTTCTATATAAAATTTAAAATCAGCTTCTCTACATACACATGCTAAATCTATCCAGGATTTTTACTGGAATTTCATTTAATATGCAAGTTAGTTGACATGTTATTAAGTTGAGTAGGGATGAGTTTCCCAACTGACAAACACAGTGTCTCTTCATTTGTGTGGGTGTTTGATTACTTCCATTAGCATTTTGTAATTTTCAGCACATAAGCTCTGTACATGTGCTGTCGGATTTACAACTAAATATTTCATGCTTTGGTGCTCTTACAAGTGGTAGTCTTGTTTTAATTTCAGTTTCCATTACTGATCGCTTTATGGAGTAAGACTGATTTTTATATATTGATCTTATATTTTACAAATTTGTTAAACTCACAATTAGCTCTAGGAGGTTACTGTGGGTGTGTCTTCAGGGCTCGTAGGTGGACAATCGTGCTGTCTATACACACTCCGGCTCTTCCCCAACCTGCACACCTGTTGCTGTGAGCGCTTCCAGCGTGAGGCTGGTGAGAACAGACAGTAGAATCCTCCGCTTCTTCCCCGGCTTGCGCTGGAAGCGTCAGTCTCTGGCCTTGAGGCATGAGGTCAGCCGGATGGTGTTTTGTAGCTGCCTGTTATGAAGATGAGGAAGTCCCTGCTGGTCCTGGTTCCCAGGGATTTTTTTAATAACGAGCGGATGTTAATGCCGAAGTTTCTCTCGCATCAGTTGACGTGCCGGTGTGGGGGTTCAGCAGGCGGTCCGTACGGCGGCTCTGTGGGCACCCCTAAGTCCCAGCAGTAAGCTCTGCCTCGGGGCGCACCCACCACAAGACTCACCCGCCGTCCTGTTGGTATTTCCGACCTGTGTTCGTGGCGACAATGACCTGTGGTTTCTAACACTTCCTGGCTTGGGCTTCCGGTCCAGGTTAGGGTGGGTCATAAAGGAGGTGAGTGAACGCCCTTCATCTTCTGTTTTCTGGGAGATATTCTGTAGTGTCGATGTTACAGCTCCTGTACTGCTTTTGTAGAATTTGCCAATGCCAGAAGTCGTCTGGGTCTGGAGCTGGTGGTGCTCCCCTCGTTATCCCCCTCATGTCCGCACCTCCATACGACACCCCTCGTGTGTTCCTGATATTGGAGATGTCTTCTCTCTTTGCCTCTGCCTCTGTTCTTCTGTCCATACTGTGAGTGTGACCATCCCAAAGGACCAGCTTCAAGGCCATTTGTTTTTCTAAATCGTTTTTATGTTTTCAGTCTCATTTCTGCACTATATTAATTCCTTGAGTTCATTTTGCTCTTTTTTCTAATTTGTAAGATTTAAGGCTTAGATTATTATTTTGAGTCCTTTCTTCTTTTATGACATGAGTGTTTAATATATACTCTCTCCTCTGAGCGTCGGCTGCGACCCATAAGGTCTGAGACATACAGGCTCACCGTCTTACAGTTCTCTACGTGTTCTCTGATTCCTCTTGAGACTCCCTCTTTCGAGCCGAGGGTTGTTGGGCAGTGTTCTGTTTGATCTCACGTATTTGGGGATTCTCATGTCCTCTCTTTGTTTTGATTTCTAGTATAATACCTTTAAGGTCAGAGAACACGTGTGATTTCAACTCTGTTCAATGTCTTACGGGGTTTTTTAAAGATTTATTTATTTATTTGAGAGAGAGAGCATGGGGGTTGGGGGAAGGACAGAGGGAGCTAGAGATTCTCAGTCAGACTCCACATTCGGTGCAGAGCCCTACGCAGGGCTCGGTCTCGTGCCCCTGACGTCACAACCTGAGCCGAAACCAGGAGTCGGATGCTCACTGACGGTGTGAGCCAGGCGCCCCTCCTACGGTTTGTTTCGACCCGGGACGCGCCTCTCGTGGTTGCTGCCACACCAGCACTGACAGAGCGTGTATTCCGTTGCTCTGTGACACTCAGCCAAGGCCAAGCAGATCCCGTGGGCAGCTGGGGCTGCTGCTCTGTTCTCAGATTTTCTGTCCACTCTCAGTTTCTGTGCCAAGAGTCCTGAGCTCTCCGACTGTAAATGCAGATAGGTCTGTGTCTCTTTTCAGTTCTGTCAGTTTTCACTTCACATATTTTGAACCTGTAGTTGGGTACACACTAAGGATTGTCGTGTCCTCTTGGTGAACTGGGTTTTTTATTACGATGTGATGCTCCTCTTTGTCTCTGGAAATTGTCTTTGCTCGGAAGCCTGTGCTATGTGATGGTAGCGCGGCCATATCAGCAGCCTTTAAACTGCCTGCACTGTTCTCTTCAAAGGGTGCTTCCTGCAGACCATGCACAGTTGGCTGTGTTGCACACTCTTCCTCACAGTCCGTTAACTGATGTGTTTAGATCACTAACGTTTAATAGGATTATTGGTACTTTTGGATTTATACCTACCAGTTTGTCATTGTTTTCTGTCTCTTTTCTCTGTTTCTCATCCTCTGCTGCCACTTTCCCACCTTCTTGAACTCTAGTTTAAGTCAGCTGTGTTGTTTTCACTGTCTTCTTGACCACTGCTAGTAGTGGTTGCTGTAGGAATTACAGTGTGCACACTTAGCTTTCTGTGGTCCACTAAGAATGACTATTGTGCCGTGGGGGTAGAAATCCCACCACCACACGTCTCCCTCCACTCATACTCCATGCCGTGTACATCTACACACTGCAAGGACCCCAGGGGACCTTCAATGTCTGCTTTTGTAAAACGTATTCCAAAGAACACCTGAGGAGGAAAGGAATGTAGTGTGCGCCCAGGCGCTCTGCATTTCCTCAGGAGCTGGGGTCCCGACTTCCTTCTGGAGCATCTCCCTTCTGTCCACAGTGACTCCTGAGCAGACCCGTCTGCATCTTCCTTCATGGGGACTGACTTTTTTTCCTCTATTGCTGTAGGACCAGAGCTCTGTGTTGGTGTTTCTTTCCTTTCAGGGCTCGGAAGATGCTCCTCTGCTTCCCCTTTCATCCCGGGCTTCCTGGTGAGAGACCACGGTGTGGACAGCTTCTCCCTGCCACTTTTCTCCGGCTAACTTCTGCGGCGTTTGTCTTCAGTTTTCAGATAACTAAATTAGGCTGTATCTTGGCATGGGTCTCTCTGAGTTTATCTTCTCAGAGTTCATTCATCCTCTTGAATGTGTAGGTCTGTGTCTCTTGCCCGATGTGAGACGTTCTTGGTCAATATGCGTACAGCCGTCAGGACTCTAACATGCCCAGTTCCTGCGCCCTGATACACACCCAGTTCCCACGGTTCGGTCAGACATTAATCCGGGTGCATCTGGGAAGCAGTTTTGAGATGAAATTAAGGTCCAAGTCAATTGACTTTAAGAAAGGAAGATTATGCAGTATGAGCGTGACCCAGTCAAGTGAGCGTTCGGAGAGGAAGTGGGCTCTCCCTGGAGTCAGGACAGCTTTGACGAGAGGCAGCCACCCGATGCTGGCTCTGAGCACGGGCAGGGGAGGACTCATGTCACCTCCCACATGGACGCAGACTCAGCAGGCACCTCGAGGGGAGGGGGGCCGGGGACCACGGCTGTGGGAGACGGAATGCTGCTGCCCGCTGCGGCCACCCAAGGGCCAGTGCCTGAGCTGTTATCAGAACCACCCAAGAGAGAGTTCAGTCTTGTTTCATTCAAGCTGATGTGCTTTCCATTCTCAAGAGCCTATGAAGTTCTTTGCATCTTCTGTCTCTTTGCGGAGACTCAGGACCTTTCCATTCTTAAGTATCATCTTCACTTGGAGAATTTTCCTAACAGCTACCTGGGAGTCTTTCTCAGCCAATCCCAACATCTACTGGAGCTTTGGGGTCCATGACCGTGCTTCCCCAGGAATAGTGGTGAGTTTCTTGGTTGTTCACATGCCGCGTACTTTCTGAATATTCTGTCCTTAAATGCAGGGTCACCTTTCAGTCCTGTGGCAGGAGAGCCATCTGGAAGGATTCCAGCTGCAAACTCCACTCTGACTTCCGTGGTTTGTGGCTCCAGTGTCAGCTCTGCGCTAACCAGACCTCCCCCAAGGGCACCACACATGGGCCAGGTGGGTGTCATGGCCCTCCTGAGACCTCAGCCCCCTGTCAGAGAGGAGAGCCCCACCCCCGGCGCTGGGCCTTAAGGCTCCACACGCACCGCAGGAGCCTCGTGGGGCAGCTTGGGGCCAAGGCACAGGACACAGAGAAACAAGGAAAAGAAGGAAAATGGGGTTCCCTACTCTGAGTGGACGTTAGAATCCCCCTCCCGCTCATGAGCCAGGACCAGAGCCCCTCCTACATTCACTCCATCTGCTCCATATCCACTGGGCCTGAGGCCACATTTGGTGCAGCCAGGGACACTAGAGGGCAAGAAGGTAAACTTACTACCAGCTAAGTGACACTTGGGGCTCGGGTCTCCTCCAGGCTGTCTGCCATGACTTACTCTTCAGAGGCCCGGGGCTGCTCCATGCCCTCGTCAAGGTTTTCAAGGTGCGGTGCAATCCTCCCATCTTCTCACATGTAGGTTTGAAAACTGGATGTGAGTGGCATTGTATTATTTTCTCATTGAGTGCCTTTATTTTCAGTTCTGCTCAGCCTGTAAGTAGACAGATGCCAAAGGTTTCAGCTTGGTTTCTCCATCTCTCAGGCAGAAAACAGACATTCACATGTGTTGAAAACAGTTTTTTCTTTAATAAAACCCTGATGAATACTTTTGTAAAGCAAAAATCAATTTAATGTGAATAATCACAGCCTAATCCATTTTGCACATTTAAACATCTAAGTCCAAAAAGGCTGAGACAGTCATCTCCCTCTGTAGTGAAGCAGGTCTTTGTAGCTGAGAGAAAGTCTATCTCATGCACATTCTCTAGTTTGCACGTGGACATCCTGTTAGGCAAGGGGTATCCCAACAGTGTATAGCAGATGTCAGAAAACTATAGTGTTCAAGCAAGTTGGCCAGCAGCCTATTTTTGTAAATAAAATATGATCAGAACCCACATTCCTGACAACGGCGGCTCTCAGCTTATAGCAGAGTTGATGGCTCACAAAACCTAAAATATTTCCTCTCTACCCCTTCACAGATAAAAATGTGCCAGTTCCTGGCCACTGAGTATAACAAAGGTAAACAGAATTCTCCGATCCAGGATATCAACAACTAGTAAGCAGAGCGCATGCCTCAGATTCCCACACCCAAGGCAGACATTGCTAATCCTCTCTGCTCTCTTTCCTGGGGAGCAGTAACCCCCCACCCCATAATCCTGAATTCAGCACTCCAGGTAGCTCCAGTATGTGATTTAAAATTAACACGATATGAAAACCAGTTGCCGTGTCTATTCTAGGCTGTGGTTGAAAAAAGGAATCTAGGCAACTTAAAAAAAAAAAAAAAATCTAAAAGTGATTTCCTCACCAAAGGCAGGAGCAGATGTTGATTTGGGAGCACATGAAACAGATAACAATTTGGGAGCTCCCTTGTTAAGAAAATTCAAAATTATGATTATAATATCACCATAGGGCCTTAGAAAGGACCTGAGAAGTGAAAACTTCCTCAGATGTGTGAGGCCTTGCAAATTCAAATGCTGGTCCACCCCAGATACACACACAAACCCCGCCGGGACACATGAGAATGTGTGCTGCATTGCTCGCAACTGTGAAACTGATGTAAGTAACCGCGTACAAAATGAAATACAATGTAGCCTTGAGAGTTAGACTGACCATCTGTTACAATATTAAAAGACTAGCACAGTCATGAGAAAGAAAAGTTGTAACCAATGTGTAACATAATGCCCCGACTCTAAAACAGATAAATCATGTGTGATTGTTCAGCAAAGAAAAGTCAGAAAGGAAACGCACAACTGTCGACAGTGATTGTATGGAGGGGGCAGCCAGTACTTTTACTTTTCTTCCTTTCAGAGAAGTGTAAGTGTTTTACATGAAACATGCTTATCTCTGTAGTCAGAAAAACAAAAAGCGAGCCCATAATAGAATAAAATCTATAAGTGATGTCATTTGTTAATTTTTAATTTGTATTTTACGTGTACATTAAAAAATCTGAAATATAATATTTGAGAATGATTTTTTTTTCCTAGTGTGAGATTTTGGAGGATTTGAGTTCTTTTGCAATGGTCAGATGTTATGTAAAAAAAATAAAGTTTAAAAAAATGAATGCCCAGATAATTACATAGTAGAGGCCCTAAATTCAGTGGCAAATTTCCTCATTGTTATTCTTCTATTCAAGTAAGCAGATAACCTAAATTGTAGGGTGTGCATTTTTCCATGAGCTTAATAAAGATATTTTCATTCGAATAAACATAAAAAGTGACATTTTATTTTTCCTGACCTGACCCCTGCAGAAAGCTGGCTCCCACCACTGAGCAGAGGCAGAAACAGAGCTGGGGTCCCACAGCTTCCGTTACGGTTTTGCACGGCCTTGCAGTCCCAACTACGAATGCTCATTTACGGAGAAACCCTTCCAACACTGGAGATCCATTTGCTAGAAAACACGCCCTGATGTCAAAGAGCAGGCACTGGAGGGGGAAGGGCGGCCGCATAGCCGCAAGGAGACAGGAAGGAGGGTGAGGACACAGGCCGGTCTCAGAGTTACCAGAGACCTGCGGCCAGGGCAGTGGCGCTCAGAGGGGTGCAGAGCTGGGTTCAGGCCCTGTGAGGATAGACTGAGGACCAGGCGTCTCTACAGCCAGAGACACAGTGGGTCTGAGAAGCCCCTGCCGGCACCGGAGAAGAACCAGCCAGATCAGGTGGCTATGGCCAGACCCCAGAGACAGAGAGCAAGACAGGCCCATTCTCTCAGCAGAGGTCTGGCCTCATGTGGGGGCACCAGGCCCACCCTGCAGAGCCTGTAGGGTCCTCTCCGCTGTGTGACAACAGTGTGCTCCTCAGGACACCACAAGTGGCCCATGGACGGTCCCTCAGGGCTTCTGCTCTAGTGACCTGGAGTGGGAGAGCAGGATGCACTCTGAGCCCCATCCCAGGACCCAGCAAACAGGCCCCACCTGAGGCTGTGACATTAACATGTCACTGTCAGGAGCCCATGTCCAGGAGTACAGTCCGTCCCCTCGAGCCAAGCCCACACCTCTCAGAGCAAAGGGCGTCTGGATCCCGAGGCCCAGTGGTCCAGAGGGCTCTCTGGCACAGGGCTTCTCTGCTCTTGGCTTCCCCTGGGACAAGCAGGCATGAACCTGCCTGCTCCGGGAGGTAAGAAATGTCCTGTCCCAGGGGACCAGCCCCCGGAGCTGTGGCCACAGAGTGCCCCCTCTGCACGCAGATGTGCTGCCCGCGGCCTTTCCTGTTTCCCTGAACCCTTTTCTTCTCCAGAATTCTCTGTTATCACATTGGTGCCTCACTTTACATTTGGGGCCTGTGGTGTTCTCCAGAGTGCTCTGCGAAGGAGCCAGGAGGGAGGACCAGGGCCAGTCCCAGGCCTGAGTGAGGGGCCCCATGTCCTCTGTCCACCCAAGAGTCCCTGGGCATCCATTCACCCAGCCCTCTCCCGCCCCGTCCCCCCTCCCCCCCCCCAGGAACAGGATGCCCCTCACCCATCAGGGTCTGTCATGGAGACGCTCGGGATCCAGACCTGGTCCTGCCCTGTGTGGCCTCCTGAGCCAAGACAAATCTGAAGGCCCTGAGATCTGCTTATCATGCCTCCTGCCCCATCTTGCAAGGGAGAGCCGGTCCAGCAGAGGGCCCGGGAGGTGGCTCCCCTCCTCTGTGTTCACGTCTGAGGGGCTTTCTGCGGGCATTCCCAGGCCTCCCTGCCCCTATGCCCTCTGCCTGCAGCCCCGAACACACGTTCTCTCTGCAGGACCCAGCGAGTGGCTGGCTCGACGGGCGGTGAGCGTGCTCTGAGCCAGCGCCCAGAGCGAAGGCAGCCTGGTGGGCAGGTGGCCCAGTCGCTGTGGTGTGAAGTGCTGGCGGGCTGCCAGGGAAGCAGGCAGCTAAAAGTAGCTCCCATTGACGGGATGGTTCTGGGCTACAAACCTTGGCCCCTCCCCTTCCCCACTCCCCACCCTGCACTGTCTGCTAGGAAAGCTACTTGGGGGTCCCTCACACAGGCTCCAGAGCAGCTAAGAGGCGGTCTGCTCTCCCCTGTCCTTCGACACTCCAGCTGAGGGACCTGCTGGGCCACGACACTTGTGCCTGACAACAGGGAGAGGCTCTGGGAGTAAATCGGTGCCCCCTGGGAGGCTTAGGGCCTGCACTCACTAGGTAGTGCTCTCCCGCTCAGGCACGATCGAGGGGCACCTGCCGAGGGCGGGCCTGGAGCTCCACCCCCAGACTGGGAAGCTGGGCCCGGCGTCAGAGTGGAGCCAAGGACAGCGTCGACAGATACAAGCCTCCGAGGGAGTGCAGGTTGATGAGGACGGGTTTCAGGGCCCACAGGAACTGTCAGAACAGGAAGCCGGGCCCCTTCTCTTCCCCGGGGCATCTTCATGTCCTGTCTCCACCCAAACCCTGCAGCACTGTGTGTGAGCTGACGCTCTTCTCTCTCACAGTCTCGCTCCTCCCCGGAGCCGCCCCCGTCGGAGCCCAGCCCCCCTCTCCGTCTGTGGGCTCGCATACTGTGTGTGCTGTGCCCCTTGAGGCAGGGTGCTCTGGGCCTTCTCCGCCTGCTCCCTCGGCAAGGACCTCGCCTGTCCCTCATGGTCATAGCTCCAGTCCACACAGGACACCAGACACAGGAGCTCTCGCACATTCAGGGAGTGCACTGACGTGCCCGTCATCTGGCTTCCCCCAGCGGACCGCGCTCTCCACGTGGAAGGACCGTTGCTGTCCACACGGTGAGTGTCGTTGACCATCCCCTGCCGCTTGGCGCTCCATCCCCCAGCCGGCCACTCCGAGTGCCATCCCTGGACCAGCGGCACAGACGCAGACCCAGGGGCCCCGCCCGACCTCATTCCGTCAAGATCCCCAGGGATCCAAGTGTCCCTCACCTGAGAAACGCTGTCTGCAGGGTACTTCCCCACCAACGTGGGGCTGACCTTGACGTATGCTCCGCACGGGCAGCAGCGCGGAGCACAAAGCAAGGTGCAGTGAGTACCCAGCACGTTGGCAGTGACTCTCCTTGGTGCTCCGCACTTGACCCTCGGTGGCTTGCCATGCACGGCCAGGTCCAGGCACCACCCGGCTCCCAGCAGGAAAGGCACAGTCATTGCTGAAGCTGGGGTTCCACAGTGCTTACACCTTGAGAAGGGGCACAACCTCCTTGGGTCAGGGGGTCTGACCTCTGACCTCTATGCTCCTCACGCTCTGGGCGGGGTGCGGCCCAAGCAGGAAGGCTGGCGTCCTTGGCCAGTGCTCTGTGGACACTCCTCCCCAACGGTCACTTGGCACTGAAGACCCTCCCGGATCTGCTGCGCTGGGTGGCGGCTGGGCCAGCAACGAGCCCCAAGCCCACAGACACACTTGACCGCTCCTCGCACTTGCATCTTATTTAGAACAAGTTCCTCTTGTAAACGTTCTCCCGAAGTACATCAGGCTGCTTCCTCATTTAGCTGGATGATGTTATTAACCAAGACTAGGGCTGAGAAGTCACGATGACACCAGGGTAATTCGTCTGCAACCCCGCAAGGGAGCTCAGGAGAAACAGGACACCACGCCCGGCAGCCCCGCCCCCAGGACGTTTCATTCCAGGTGGTCTTTCTTGTGCCCCCCAACCTGACCTGAGACCTGTTACTGAGGAGCAGTAGGAAACCGGTGGGTCATAAAACATGCACAAGTCCCGTCCTGAGCCCCGTCCCGCACCCTAAAAATACAGCCTCCCACCCCGCAGCCGCTCTTCTGGAAGAGCGGTAACACCCTGCTTCCTGCAGATGAAACGTCACCGAAGCACCATAAACAGGACCACAGACCCGCCCTCCGGTCAGATGGAGACCAAGGCCCACAGGGACCCCCATCCGTGAGGGGACACAAGGAACTGCCTCTTTCAGGGGCAAGAAGCAGGCAGAGAAGTGGTGTTTCTGGTTCCTGTGGTTTATTTTGTTTTTAAATTCAAGCTAACTCAGGACAAGTGGGGACAAAAGAGTCCACGCAGATGGGAGAGGGGACTCCTGAGGCTGGTGTCCCAGCAGGGCCCCGCCTGCAAACCCACAGGCCCCTTCCTCACCAGGCCCCTCTCCCCTGTGAACCAAGACCTCACTCTCAGTGCCTGGTCCTGGCTTATTCTGACCCAGAAAGCCCGTTCGCCAGGAAACAGGGTTGGGACACCGAGCAAGCCAACCACAAATGTGTGTTCCCCGTGACAGGTCTCCTGAGGGCTGGGGCCAGGGCTCCCCAAGGGCCCTGTCTTCCTGTGTTTCCACCAGACGCGGCGCCTGAGCCACGGGTCAGGCCCACCTCTTTTCACAGGTGAATCTGTCTTCTGATAACATTCTGGGGCCTCTAGGATACGCCTGTGCCTCAACTGGCTTCTGAGAGAGGGAGAGAACGGCTCTGCCCAGGGCTCTCTGCCTGGACTCCTGCAAACCACAAGCATGTGCACCTGCAGGGACAGTAGACTGAGACTCATGGGGCGTAGCCACACTTTCTGTCACCCCCACAGGTCCCACTGCAAAGTTGGTCCACTTTTCCAGGTTCCTATCCTGCCATCAGAAGAAGCAAAATGGTGATGTTGGCCCCAGATGCACACAGAGAGCTCCTAGTGGTCCCCAGACCACCAGCGAGCAGGTGGATTTCCTGCATCCTTTCTACGGATTCTGGACCACCATCCAACGCCAAACAAGTCAGGCTTCCCCTCTGGATTCTCACTCCGAACCCAGTATACTTCAAGAAACTCCTTATTCCCCTGTTCGTCGCGGGCTCCTGACCAGCCCTCTCTCCAAGCCCGGGCCTGGGGCGCGTGCTTGTTGCCTTCCCGCATGGCGTGAGGGCACCACCCTCCGCTCGGGCTGAGACTCCTCCAAAGCAGGGAGCCTCTAAGGAAAAGGATTTGTACTGAGACGTTCGTTGCAGCACCATAATAGATCACAACTTTGAAAAGGAAAAACATCTTAAATGTTACCTAGGACATTGGCAATGCCAGTTATCATCGTAAAAATTCAGACTAGTAGGAACCAAAGTTGAATTTTCCAGAGAAGAGAAAAGTGGCGCAGCGGCGTCTGAAGGGACGGGACCGAGAGCGCCGGTCCTGCCGGCTGGTTGGCCGAGCAACTGAGGCAGCACCGCCGCGTAGCTCGTGCTCACGGGAGATGGCGCCGGGCGCACTTCCTGCTGGCCCTCCTCCATCTCTCGACCCCCGACCACCCGTGAGAAAAACATCAAACACAAATTTAAGAACCTCCTGCAAAATCCCTCATCAGTACCCCTCGAAACTCTGAAGATCATGAGAAACAAAACCGAGGAGAGACTGACAAATCGCCACAGCCAAGAGGAGCCCGAAGGGACCCGACAGCCGTGCTGCGTGACCAGTCCTGAACGAGACCCAGAGGACAAGGACATTAGCGAAGAACGTGTGGAACCCAAACAAGATCTGGCGTGTAGTGAACAGTGCACCAAGGCAAGGGTCTCGGCTGTGACACGTGAGCTGTGGAAATGTGTGAACGTCACAATTAGGGAAGCTGCGCGAGAGTTCAGGGAAATGTACTACCTTCGCGGCATTTCTATAAATCTAAGATTACTCAGAACTAAAGTGTATTTTTTAAGTGGCATTGGCCTTATCGACAGCAACAGCAGATGTATAAATGGTACCTAAAGGTTATGTAAAGACATTTCCACCGAGGATTTTATATCAAGCAAACTCCCAGTGACGTAGAAGGCTGGAATGAAGACGTTCTAGCATGCAACGCTCCTGTGCACCCCTTCCCGGCGCACAAGTGCAGGATGGAGATGGGGGAGAGCACAGCCCGAAGGAGGAAAGCATGCACCCAGCAACTGGAAAGCTCGTCCAGGCTAAAGAAAGCCCCAGCGCAGGATTTTGCACGAGGAGCAGGCACAAGTCAGCAGAGGAATCGTCCGCGGGCCTCCGACGGATTTGCAGGAGTACTGGGGGAAACAGTCATGCTCAGTACAGAGAAATATAAGGGAATAAAGTTGCGCCCTGATCATTAATCCCAAGAAAATGGAAAAACTTAAAGATTATAAGAAATGTGGTAATAATAAACTACTTAGCTCAGCAGTAAAAAAAAAAAAATCAATTAAGCAGGTTACGCATTAAAAATCATTATGTAACCTTAGTGAGAATATAGGTAAAGGATCATGTTAGTGTGAGAGAACGAGATCCTCAGTTACATTAAGTGGAAATAAGCATCTGCTGTGTAAGACTTATAAACAGCATACTACTTCAAAACGGTACCTCTGCTACCTCTGGAAAACAGAACTGGAGATGTGGAAAGGAGAGGCAGACAGAAATCCACTGTATTTTTACAGAATTGTTTCATTCTTTTAAAAAGAAATTACATGGACATATCCCTTTAACATTTTGAACTTTTAAAAGGAGGATGTTTGAGATATAACACAGAAAAAAAAAAGCAAAAGTAAATTGATTACGCAGATTATCAGAATTAGAAAGGGCTAGTGTTGAGTTCCGAGAGTTGTTAACAACCAATCCATTAGATTTTCCAGCCTCCCATTATGATGCTTGATGCTTTCATTTGATGGCTGGTATCTGATCTGATGGTTTGTGTTTGATCTGATGAGTTTTTTAGCCTGGTCAGTCAGACAATAGCAGTGGAAAACACTGGACTTTTTAATTTAATTCTGAATTTAAATTATTTGAAGAAAATAAATTTATTTTCCATGTGCAAATACATAAAGTGTTGGGGGAGTACAACAAAAAATGTTTTCCCATAAAAAACCATTGTATGTATTTAACTGATTTTGTGTCAGTGTATATTTCCAAAAATAACGGTTTCAAAAATAATTGATTTAAAGTAGGTGTCAGCATTTCACTTTATTAGAACACATTTTATATAGTGGGAAAAAATTGCACAACTCCCTGACAATGAACTTAAAGCCTTAAACTCCCTAACTCCTCCTGACCCTCCCTTCTCCTCCTGGTCCCTCTTTTCTCCTCCTGTTCCGCCCTTCCCTTCCTGTCTCCCTACCTCCTCTACCTGTCCCTACTTTCTCCTCTTGGTGCCTTCTCTTCCCGTTAACTACCTTCTCTTTGTAAAACCACCAACTCCTCCTACCCTCCCTCCCTTAGCTGATGGCTATTTCCCCTGTGCTGAGGAAAATGCCTGGCAGAGAGCACCTGCCAGTGTCCAGCTGGCTCTTACTGGATGGAAACACAGGTATGAAGAGGGACAGAAGGGGGAGGAAAATTGGAACTCTCTTTTTGTCCTGCTCTTCTTTAATTTCTGATTGTCAGAAAACAGAGATGTCCACCAGGCTCCTCACTCTTGCTAGCATAGGTCTTTTTTGGTCCATTTAATTATGCTTCTTAGCACTTGCTTTTCCTGCACTCCTGACATGGGCACTCGCTGTCCACGTTTTCCACGTCTTCAGTTACTGCGCTCCAGCAACTGATGAGCATGTGCGAGTCCCCTGAGAAAAGTGGGACGGGACGGGTCCTATCTTTTTACCAAAGTCCTGTCTTTTCTCCCCTTGTGTCCCAGTGGTCTGGGGAGCCTGCCTACGCTGGCCTCCAGGAGGAGGCCCTGCCATGATTAGGGAAGCCCACCTTCTGCCCTGTTCAGAGACCAAAGTCATCCGCAGGCCCAGAAGGCTCGTGCACCTCGCCAGACTCTCACCGCACAACCGCAGACCCTCCAAGTGAGTTTCAACTCCTCTCCTGAACCCCAAGAGGGGGTGGCACACAGAGAGCAGGGGTGCCTGCTGCCGTGTCGGAGGCACATGCCCCAGTGAGTGGATACAACAGTGGGGCGGGCGGCTCGACTTTAAAAATGTACCAAGAGCACACGGGGCTCATCGGCCGTTCCCAGAAACCCAACACTCTGCCTCGGAAGCAGTGGAAAGGAATAAACTATGAGGAATGCCAGTCAGAGGGGCATGAGCCTCCCGAAGGGACACCGTGGATTTAGGCTGTCACCGTCTGTGGGCACGGTGAGGTGGCCTCTGCCCCGCGCAGGCTGGGAGGGTCACTGCTGTCCCGTTGACAGAAGGTCCTGAGTCAGCAGTGACACCTCCCAAGAGGGCAGGCTCCCGCTGGCCTAGGAAGCCTGGCTACCGCCAGCTCGGGAGGCCTCGATGTGAGGGCGTCCTGACAGCCAGCCGCGTAGACCGGAGCAGACGAGGGCGAATGCTCGCTGTCCACGGACCACGCCGAAGCCCACGCCAGGCGCCCTTCCATGCCTCTAGGTGCAGCAGACGGGAAACAACACTCTTAAGAGAACGGAGGTCTGTCCTTCCAGGCTCTGGCTGGGACGTCACACAGGTCTTACATCTTCTCCCAGGAGAGGGAGGGCTTTGGAGCACGAGGAAGCCCTGGTCCCATCACTCTGTCGTCAATGTCTGCAAGGACATGTCCACCCTAAGCCCGGCTTTCGGCAAAGAGGGTCCCCTCCTTCCGGGCGGTCTGGGCGCCTCCTTCCGGGCGGTCTGGGCGCAAGCACGGGGAGAACTGGGTGGGGGGGAGGCTGGTGTGCAGCTGTTAGATGAAAAGGAACCACAGAACTCCAGAATGTGCCGTGACATCACCCACATACTCTCCCCTGGGCGGCGAGGCCAGCCGTGACTCAGAAGCGACGGGCCTTCTGGGTGGGGCGGTGGCCAAGAGCTGTCCCCACGGGGAGGGGGAGCTCAGGGGACTCGTCAACAGCCTCCCCAAACACCCCCATGTGGAGACGGCACGAGGTTCTGGGGGAGCGCCATGGCAGACAGGCAAGGGTCCTTCGTGGCACGCTGGCCCCGGTTCTGCCGTCGCGGCTTGGACACTTCGTACAGCGGAGCGCGGAGAGAGGCTGGCCGCCTGGGGCTCCAGCCGGGGGCGCCTCTGTGGCCGCAGCACCCACCTGTGGCCCTCACCCCCTCCAGCCTCACCTCTAACAGCCACAATGGACGGCGTTCAAGAAAATGCACTTCTGGCCAGGCCAGATTGTGAAAGAAGAGCCCTGGAAATTTATTATTTTAAAGAAGAAACGTTTGTATATTTTTCTAACAAAAATTGTGAGCAATAAGTTCCCCTAAGGCAGTGCCACTTCCTGAAGGAGCAGCCGTGGGTGGCGGGAAACAGCGGCCTTGCCCTTGGGTGCGAATTGCCTAATTGCCTTCTGCAAGGTTAGAACGTGTAGGACACGCGGGGAGCCCGCCAGCTGCTCAGGCTGGAACGGCTGATGTTCGACTCCAAGCTGTTTCCAGAATTAGAGGCTGTGTGCCCATGGGAGGGTGCCCAGGGGAGGGGTTCCCAGGGGAGGGGTGCCCCAGGGGGTGGGATGCCCCGGGGGAGGGGGCCGGGGGAGGGGAGCCCGAGGGAGGGTGTCCAGGGGAGGGGCTTCCTGGGGAGGGGAGCCCGGGGAAGGGGGCCCAGCATCCCATAGCCCCGACACCGGCTGCAGCTGTGTGTTTAGCAATCATGGGGAGGCCACGGGACAGCATGCAGATGAAGAATTCTTTGGGGCTTGTCTATTTTTGTTTCTGTGGTTTCTAATCACCAGGGCAGAGAAACGAGGGGTGGGAAGGCATTTTCTCCCCAAGCAGCCTCAGGGCAGTCTGAGCATCTGTGGGCAGTCCTGGGCATCCGTGGGACGGTCCTGAGCATCGGTGGGGCGGTCCCGAGCATCCACGGGCAGCCCACAGACACAGGCTCAGCCCCGGCCCTGCCCTGGGCCAGGATTCTGCTTGCAGCCAACCCACAGTCAACCCCTCTTTTACCCACGTGGCCTGGTGGCCTGGGGATTCCTCGTTCTCCAGCTGAGAAGCAGGGCCTCGTTCATGCAACGGAACTGTTTTGATAAAAATTCCGTAAAAGCTGGACCTGGCCTCCAGTTGCAGTGCCCCCCGAGATGCCCGTCATGGATGCTGCAAGGGCAGGCGTCTGGGGTTGTGGGGTCGGAACGGTGACAGTCGGTGCCCATTCACAGCAGGGACGCCACAGCGGCAGCCCGAGCGTCCCGCGTGCGTGCAGCCGAGCTCAGCAACAGGGCCGGTGTTGACCTGAGGCTCTTCCTGTCACACACCTGACACCGAGGGGTCAGCCCCTGCAGCCGACCTCACTGTCCACTCGCCTGGCAGGAACCAGGCACTGTGACTCGACCCTGTTGTGTTTTCTCTGTGGACGGCTTCACCAAGAAGAAAGGAAAGGGCCTGTGTCCAGTGGCACGGATCCCCGATGCACTCAATGTTCTAATTATCCAGGATGAATCAGCAGCTCTGCTCAGCAGGCACCTGGGGGGGCCTGGCCGCCAGCCCACAGCCGCGGAGCTGCAGAAGGAAGGCGCCCCACGTGATCCTGGCCCAAAGATGCCCCTCTGTCTCCCTTGTTTGTGTCCTTGGAGTCTGCAGGGGCGAGGGTAGCTAGCCATGAGATTTGAGGCTCAGGTTCTAGAAAGAAACACAATTCCCAGAAAGACCTCTGAGGCAATTTTCACTGTGACCATGAATGGCCTAGGATGGCCCGCCTACAGCGACGGAACAGGAAGGTCACTACAGGGTACCTCTGCCAAAAAATGGCCCCAGGTAACCCCGGGGCCTCTCCCATCTTTGCTGTTGCTCCCTTTCTTGCCCCCTTGTCCCCAGTTTCCTCCTTAATCCATAAGCAAACCCAGGAAAGAGACGGCTGCTGATCCCCATGCAGGGTGAAGCTGGGGACGCGGGGCACGCCGCTGGGGTCCCGTCCTCCTCATCCCCAGCCAGAGGAACCTGCCCATGGTCTCATCAGCCATGACCATGCTCGCTGGCACACTGTGTGTCTCTCACACCTCCGCCTGCACCCTGCCCTCCCACGTCCAAGGGGCCACAGTAGAAAGCCTGCACCCACTCACTTGAAGCCCCGTTGGTTTTCTCTCTTTATTCCATGTGTCTGTGTGCCAGCCGCAGCACCCTCTGGGGGTATAGGCTGCGAGGGACACACGACGGCCCCGTTACGTCCTGCCATCTCTCACGCATTCTTGTCTGTGCTGTGCAGTCCAGCTTTCTCCTGTGTCCTCCAAGGGCCCATCTGCCTTCCCCCATCAAAACCCTGCTGAAGCACCGATCACAACATTGCCCCCAGCCCCGCCCTCTCCCTCCCCTCACCCCGTGCTCTCACAGCCTCTGGTCCATGCTCTCTCTGTGTGTGCCAGGAGTCACACACGGGTCTGCTCCCCACAAGTCTGAGACACCCATACTTCCTGAGCAGGGCCTTGAGTGCAAGCCAGGCTTTTAAGGAGGGTGGTGACCTTCAGCCTTCCTGGGGCTGGTGTCTGACTCCCTGTGGCATGTGGAATGCTCACACGCCCGGGCATTCACACTGTTCCCGGATAGCGGCGTGCCCTGAAGGTCTCTCCCATCCTTCCCCAGACCCTGGTTCCACATCCTTCTGGGGCCATGTCAGGTTGCTTGCCAGCCAAAACCTCTCAAGGCGAAGCAAGACCTTCTTAGCCTTCATTGTCCTGAAAATGAGGGGCAGGGAATGCACCTGTTCTGACAACTGTTGGGACTCTCTGAGAGGCCCTGTCTCAGCTCCAGCTGGGCCCCAAGGCAGGAGCCTGCAACTTTCCCATCCTGGCCCTGAGCAGAGAGCTGGGTGCACCCTGGGAGCTTGACCCCCATGAGCATGGAGACAACAGAGGTCCTGATCCCATCACCTGCATGTGTGACTTTGGGGAGCCATTGAGACTCTTTGGGTCATTGTCCTCTCTTGCAAATTAAAGACGTAGACTAATCAGTCATTTTCCTAAGTTTCTTTGGTCATAGAGATATTTTATTTATTCATTCAAAATCATACCCAATCTGGAACCCAATATGTGAACCCAATAAAACTGAGTTAACTCCCTCTCATCAGAGAGGGACTGAGTATTTTTCAGAGGACTTTCCACAGAGAGATGTCTCCACGGAAGACCTGGCCTGAAGAACCTCATAGGAAGACTGGGGCTGGGGTTCTCTCTGAAACCCAAACACTGTGCATCCCTGTGGCTCATCCAGCCTGCTGAGAAGTGCTGCTTAAAAAGAAACCAAGGTTGGGGAAAAAACCCAATTGTGATGCTGGGGGCATCACAATTTCAGACTTTAAGCTCTATTACAAAGCTGTCATCATCAAGACAGTATGGTACTGGCACAAAAACAGACACATAGATCCATGGAACAGAATAAAGAGACCAGAAATAGACCCTCAACTCTATGGTCAACTAATCTTCAACAAAGCAGGAAAGAATGTCCAATGGAAAGAAGACAGTCTCTTCAACAAATGGTGCTGGGAACACGGGACAGTCACATGCAGAAGATTGAAATTCGACCATTCTCTCACACCTCACACCAAGATAAACTCAAAATGGGTGAAAGACCTCAATGTGAGACAGGAATCCACAAAAATCCTAGAGAACAGAGGCAGCAACCTCTTCGACCTCAGCCGCAGCAACTTCTTCCTAGAAACATCACCAAAGGCCAGGGAAGCAAGGGCAAAAATGAACTATTGGGACTTCATCAAGATCAAAAGCTTCTGCACAACAAAGGAAACAGTCAACAAAACTAAAACACAACCTATGGAATGGGAAAAGATATCTGCAGATGTCTTATCAGGTAAAGGGCTAATATCCAAAACCTATAAAGAACTTACCAAACTCAACACCCAAAAAAACAAATAATCCAGTCAAGAAATGGGCAGAGGACATGAACAGACACTTCTCCAGAAAAGACACCCAGATGGCCAACAGACACATGAGAAAGCTCCATATCACTCGGCATCAGGGAAATTCAAATCGAAACCTCAATGAGATCCCACCTCACACGGGTCAGAATGGCTAAAATTAACAGGTCAGGAAACATCACGTGTTGGTGAGGATGCAGAGGAAGGGGAGCCTCCTACACTGTTGGTGGGAATGCAAGCTGGTGCAACCACTCTGGAAAACAGCATGGAGGTTCCTCAAAAAGTTGAAAATAGGGCTACCCTATGACCCAGCAATCGCACTACTGGGTATTTATCTCAAAGATAAAATGTAGTGAAAAGAAGGTGCACATGCACCCCAAAGT